>JABGLY010000470.1:0-70963 GCA_013623525.1 Fusarium dimerum
AGTGATAAAGCTGGAGTCGCTTGGCAAGGGGCGCGGGGTCCTTTTTTTACAAGGGGACTGACTGTCTGCACCTAAACCGTAGGTAGGTATGCTGTAGCTGTTGCTGCTTGAGTAACTCTAGATACAAGACAAAAGGCAAAGACAGATCAGATGCCAAAGAATGAGAGAATTCAAAAAGACCAAAAAAAAACTTGTTCTTTTTCTTCTTTTTCACCTTTTTTCTTTAATACTATATCACATATACAGGAAAAGTATAATTCATGAAGGGGGGTCATAGGAACCCTTTATATAAGATGAGTGATGGGGATTGACGTCGCTAATAAGTCACGGAACTTTTTTTCTTTTCTTTTATGAAGCGGGGGAAACAGAGCTAACAGGAGGGTGTTGTGTTGGCGTTGAAATGAATAAAGGAATGACGTTGTAGGTGAAACTAGAGAGTTCGGTGATGTGCTCTGATGCATGATTGAATAGTAATCTTTTCACCGTCGTAGTCTATATTTTTGTGATTAGCCCCGTGCCTCCAGGAATACACTCACTTTCTTCAAGATTATTTACCGCTTATACATGGTACTACAGCATAGATGTATACGAGAATGTGATAAAAATACGAGGATGAATATATAAAAAAAAAAAGAAAAAGAAAAGGATAAGAACTATATTGAAGATTGCTGACTGCCAAGCATATACTCATCTACAATATCTCGCTAAAAGATCTCAGGTCCTCCCCCCATCAATTTCAAACTTGGTCATAGCTCACCAAAAGCCGTCGGGTCTACCTATCCAATCTCCACAGGTCACATCCCCCCCATTTGAACATGGAATATGGCTTCTTATCATAAAACCGATGACGTCAATAGACCCTTTATCACCTCAAAAAGACACTAGAGAATTGATATGTTCCCTGGATACCTTCAGTACATCGAAGGCTTCGTGACTTCTCTAAAATAAACTAATAAATCGCTAACACCACTCACGGTACTTTTTTTTCTTTTTCTTTCCACCTCTCATTTCTCACTAGTCCATACAATTACCGGTATTCAAAATCTACTACCGGTAGTGGTTGGGAGCAGCGTCAACTTCAGGTCCAAGAAAAACAAGCTTTGGTCGTGCATCTCCCTTCGGATGCGACCGAGTCCGGTAGCTTCAGCTATGCACGTGTTAAGATACACTCGCCACGTCGCTATGTCATGGCGGTTTGTCTTTGAGATGGATTGATTCACCGCTTGTTACACAATGACTCCATTGTTGAACATTGTTACTCACAAACAGATATTTGATCATGGTCTTGTATAAGCAATACTCAAGACATTGATTCCGTCCAGTTCCAGAGAACTACTACACATCCAGTATTAATATACAGTTCATCCAGTTCATCCACTTCTTTCTCTCTTCATCTTCTCATATCATTCCAACATATTCATCCCAGATGAAGAAAAATAACAAACTCCAAAATTGATGTGCTTGGCTTGCACCCAGTCTATAATGCCCGTGTCCCAAAACAAGATCCCATCCCAATCAGACCAATAGATCATCCCAAAATAACGCCATCTGCATAACATTCGCTTTGTCAAATGAAGAGAACAAACAAGAGTAAGACTCCTCTTACTTAGAAGCCAGTTCAGTAGACCTGGTTTCGACCCTGCACGACATGGATTCTGCGGTATCCCGCTGGGTCATCTGTATATGATCGTCCCGCAGTGATAAAACTGCCAGGTCGAGCAATCGGCTGGTGGTGGTCCTCGCCCGCTTGATCCTCCGAGATGGTGCCCAGGGGATCATTCAGGTTGTCCAACGCCGGCGGTGTTCGGGGTGCGCTCAACGCCGTCTGATAGTCGGGTAGAGCAAAGTCACCAGTTCCTGCGCGTGATCGGGCAGGGGTTCGCACCGCCGTCTGATAACTCGGCACCTTGTTCAATTCCTGAAACTCGGAAGGGTCAAAGTCGACATGCTCGGCTGAATTGCGTGACGAATCATCGCCCGCGCTGTTGCTTCGAGTTAGAGCCGCAGACGCAGGCTCCGATCTCGGAGCTGGCCCATGGGGTGCCAACGTGGGTGACATGAAGCCTGATGACCCCAGAGAGCCTGAAGAAATATTACGCTGCGAGGGGTCCAGAGAAACATCGGCCAGTCGAGATGAGAGAGCAGCTGGTGCCACAGGCCGACTGTGGGCAAGTCCTGCTGCCAGGTTGTCCGATGAACCGGATCGGGATTGTGCGTAGAATGGACTGCTGACTCCGGACTGGAACCCAGGTGTTTGGAAGCCGCTCACGTCGACGTCTTCGTAAAGTTGATCCAGGACGTGCTCGCCGTAACCTGGAGGCGCGATTGTTCCAAGCTCTTGCTCGCTCGTGTTGCTGGCGGGTGCCTGATCGACGAGGTCACCCTGCTCGTTGAGGGGCATGTTCGGTGAGATGAAGATGGATACGGGAAGGGTAGCTCGGAGCTGAAATGAATCTGTTAGTGATTTGCGACATTGTGATGGAAACGGGTTTGGGAGAAAAAAAAAACTCACCTCTGAAATGTGACCGTCGGGGTTGCACAAGGCTACAGTCAACTTGATCTTGTGTCGAATCTTGATGCCGTGATGGTTAAGGTCCTGGACACACTGGCGGAGCTTTCGTGGGAGATCCAACTTCTTGGTAAGAGCCCAGCCCTCCTGACCAGTATCTTCAATCATATCTTGCCAATGTAGTTCCCTGGATACCTGGAACTTCCACGTTGACACCTCGCGCTCGGTTCTGTGCTCCTTGACACTGAGCCCAGTAGCACCAGTGACACAGCATTCGCGAACTTCCATCAACCTTGCGGTAATATCACCTAGCTCAAGTCCCTTGAGCAGAGGTGTGAATCGCATTTCCATTGTGACGTTTCCGCCAAAGACGACGGCCTTTTGGGGAATGACGATTGAGTAGTCAACCTTGTTGGGCCAGATGTTCTCGACGCTCATGGCGTGAAGGAACTCAAGAGCACCGGGCTCCAAGGTTCTGATAATTCGGAGGTGCTTGTTGGCGTGTAGATCATATGCGAGCTTTCCTCGCCCGACTGTTGCCCTCAACCTGTAGGTTATGGAAGCCTCGGGAATGCCCTCGACGCTCTCGGCCATGTTGCCAGGAAGCATGTATTCAAATGGCCACTCGTAGTTGCCAGCAGGGAGAGTCATGCTCTTGCCATGGGTACCGATAAAAGGAGCCCATCGGTGTTCGAGAATCGTTGTCGTCTTGTCTACTTTCTGACTTGATGAAACGCCGGGAGCGCTTCCTCTGGGATCGGTCCAACTAATACGACATGCTAGTCAGTCACTGTCTTACACGAGAAAAGCGGCTGCGTGGTCGCATGAGAAACATACACATGACGCAGGGTGCCGACAAGTCGAAGTCGCACATCTTCCATTTTTAATGGAGACGAGAGGCAGAGCACAAGTGTGCCTTTGAGAAGCTGACCGGCCGATTCATGTTCGTTTCCTCGAAAAACAATGAAATCGCTGTCGAGTCTGTTACAGCAAATTAGCTCCTGAATCGGCAACGGCGACGTTGGGATATGGAATGTTGTAAGCACCAATTACTCACCTGATGTCGAACAGACTGTAAGAACTGCGCCCCGTCACTGAGGAGAAGGGCTTGAAGGACGGCATTGTCACTGTCGAGAGACTGTTGTATGTCGCCGGGTGGGAACAGTGATCAACGAGACAAAAGTGAACTCATAAGTAGCCAAGAAGAGGCAGAGAAGGAGGAATGTGAGAAAATGGTGGACAAGAGGATTATTTTATTTGGGGGCACGGGCGAAGTGGGAGGGTAAAGTACTAAAGTACTGTGGTCTAGGATCAAAGAGATAACTTAGCATGTACTCTGTAGACCAATCCCGAAAGTGACGAGCGACGAGCCCACGAGCCATGGGCGACTCCAACCCGAGACGGAAACGCACTGCTACGCTACAGGATAGAGAATATCTGTGGATACAGGCCTCACACACTTTGCGTAGATGGTGGGGCAGTGAGATCAGGAAAAGTAAAAAAAGAGGAAAAAAAGGTCGACGAGGGCTGGGTTCTGGTCAGGCTAAAATCAGGGTTAAAGGTCCCGTCAAGCTCCGTACCATGAGAGGATACCTAGGCTACGCAGCGACAATGATACACGCAAGAGTAGAGCAGATCAGACCGGGCTGCGGCGCCGCGACAGGTGGAGTTGGAACGGGACAAAAATATAAAAAGAGGGTCGACTGTTGATAAGACGCCTGGCGTGCTTGGTTGAGTGCTGAGCAAGGCTCATATGGTACCGAACGGGATCCCTAGATGGGCGACAAGGGGGGGTGATGGCGGATAGGATGGGGGCGTGCATTCAGAGTCGGCACGACATGACACAGGGCTTCTGGAAGAACGGGGGCGTGCGTCGGACTGGGTGGTGGTGTTTTACCGTGGAAATAACCAAGATCAACCGAACAGAGAACACAAGGGTGATGCTGCATTCTAATGAGGTATCTGCATCGTTGGCGAATTTGGCAGTCAAGGATGGTCGCATGTCCTCTTTGTCTCATGGACGTTCTTGTTTGTACTCATCAAAGACCATTGCCATTGTTGTTGAATGGGGTTCATAGTAGATGACAAAAGTAGCAAATATTGAATCTTCAGCCTCCGTCGTCCTTATCCATTCTAGCCATTCCTGAATCAATCAGCTGCGTCTGCCCAACCCATGTTTGTGCTAGAGGCGGCAGATCGGTCCAGATATTCGTGACGAGCCACAGCCAACTCAGGCGGGTTTGGCGACATGATTCAAATTCGATGTACATGGTACTGAGCTCCGATAAGAAAGCAGTCTGTACAACTGGTTCAAGGTACATATGTACATATGCTGCAGCACTCAACGACCCGACGGCTGGTGTATCCGTACCTCATCGTACGTGCATATCGGGGGCTTGCGCATGGTACTCTGAGCAGTAATATCCGTTGGCAAACGGTCGGGTATAACTGCCAACGACTCGACCCCAACGCTGGGCGAGTAAAGGTGTCGGAGAATAGAATGCAGTCCACCAAAGCAAAAAAAGAATTGCTGTGCCACGCAATGGCTGGGCATTTGCTCGGCCGCTAAGGTGTTGTGGATTGTTCGATGCTCAACTACACCGCAGCAGAAAAGACGGGAGAAGACTGTCAATTTTCGGGTGAGAGTCATCAAGGCAGGCAGTGGGCAAAGGGTGGTGGGGCGGCGAAGCCGGAACAATGCAACTTTGGCATTTTGCTGGAGGCAACAAAGCCCTGAAGGTTTCTACAAGAATGTCCATGAGTCGTGCTATAGAAGCCCCATAGAAGCTTTGGTTGGCCTGAGCGTCCACCTCTTCCCCCCCTGTTCTTTATCCTGTGCATTTGTGCATGCGTCTGGGCTATTCCGACTCTCTGCTAATGCTAAGGTACCCAAGCGGGCGGCCATAGTGGAACTTCCAGGAACATATCCATCCCAGGGGGTCGCAGCGAAACGGGCGGTTGGAGCCAGGACCAGGCCAGAACAAGAACTCTTAAGAACAAGAGGTAGCATTGCTTCAAGGGTTAAAATAAGCGAAAGTCGAGATTGAAGACGCGATATCTCAGAGAGAATTTCCAGACAAATCTAGGAATAATAGGCCTGAACAACGAATGAAGGGGAAACAGTCATCAGACTTGGGATGAAGTCTTTTGATCTTGCGCAGGATTGGCAGGCCAGGTTACACTTACCTTACCTTACATTATTATGATCTTTGATCCAAAAGGAAGGTCCAACTACAACCACGAATTTGGCTGAGGCTTAACAAAGTGACTTAGGTTGCGATCAAAGAAAGGAGTAATTTCGCAACAAAAACACATGTAAAAACCAATTGGATACAACAAACCATGACATCTCAGCTATCGTTTTCTATCTCAATAGCCCACTTAATCAACCTACCTACCAATGGATCTGTTTGGGGGCTCCGTTCTGTATCGACCTTATCGTCGCTAACAATCCAGTCAAGAATTTACTACGCCCACGCTCGGTTTCAGCGAAACCCCCACGCCGCGTCAACCCCCAAAATCATGAACATCATCCAGCCCTTGTTTACGCCATTTCAGACAACACATGATGGGTATGGTATAGCCAAAAACTTGGTCATATGGCGAAAATTCCATCAGCATGATATCTCTCACAGCCATCATATGTAAGACACTACATGTATGGGCACAACCCTATCGTCTTGGAATGAGTATCAACACTGACCTTGCTGCGTGATATTTCGCTCGATAACTCACCGACAAGTAAAAGACGACCATTCCTAATACTGCAAGGTCAGTATGGCGAGCGATAATCCAAGTTCACGACAGCCTCCCAGCCTAACCCTTGCGGCTCCGATTTTGGCCCAAGCTCAATCCGATGCATACAGACCCAGCCTCTTTATCCTCCCCCTGTATCAGAAGCACAATGTCCCACTGCGGCTCGATTCTGCGACTAATTTGTCTTGCCGAAGAGATCCATTTCAGCTTTCTTATCTCAAGGTCCCTTAGTCCAGCGTGTTATTCGTTGCACGATGGAGCTTTTAGTCCTGATATTTGATATCAAAACAAATTGGAGGATATGGTCCTCAATGGGGACAGAAGATGCACTTCGGTGAAATAGATGCGTGATATATGATTGAACATAAGCGAATTCAGACCGAGAGGAGAAAACGTGAAGTAGCTCTAAGCGAGCACAATTGCAGATACCCTTGATCTGATGGAAACCACATGTGCGGCTTATAAAATCGGGCTGACTACATTCGTCAAATCACATCTATCGCCCCTGATTCATCACGAAGGTCTTTTCAATATCTCGTCCCTTGGTTATCAGTGGAACCCACAAGTAAAAGTCGAGGCTTTGGATGCGCCCCGTGAGACGTGAGGCGAGGCAACATGATACCAGGGGTTAAATATTCAGCCCTAGTCCTGACACCTGCGCTCTGCACGGAATTCTTAACCTAAAAGCTTGACAAGTAACATGAGAGTGCATTGCTGCAAAAAGGAGAAGACGAGGTGGGAAGATGTACACTTAGCCGGCCGAATAGGAGTCGTTGTTATCTTTTCAGAGTAGGGACTTTTCTTGAGGGTCTGGTGTTTCTGACAGTCGCGGGAACATGTACTCTGCAGATTGTTTTTTGTGACTGGCGGGATGTTAAGATGGCATAATTACCCAGTAGACCTAATCTATTGATCCAAGACATTTTCTCGGTCATTATTCATCACTAAAATAACTAACTCAAACTCACTTAACTAGCAGATAACCTCAAGATAACTCGGCACTCAACTCCCGTCGCCGCAAGAACACCTTCGGCAAACCCATCCCAGCAAGCCGTCGATGATGCGATCGACATAACTAAGCCTCAAGCATCAAGTTTTTTTTCTTCTTCTCTTTCTTTCTGCTTCTTCTAGTGCATAAAAATAATAGTTCTAGGACTCGAGCACTTGTATATCGGTACATTGAAATTCCGTTGGCCTATCAATTCTTATTCACAGAGCCATTTTAGTGGGCTTACATGAGTTTTTGTTATTCCCGGATTGCACAGCAAGGCCATGCTCGGGGGGCGGACGCCACGAAAACCCTGTTTTTCTTGCCTCGTTGATTTGATTTTTGAATCGATTTCCGAACTTGATGAATTATACCGGTGAAGAAGAGTCGTTGTAATGGGGGGTATATAGGGTTTTGTGATTGAAGTTGAACGTTTCAACGCGTCAGCATCGGCATGCATAATAAATACATTTTACACTTTGACCTTACTGCACCTAAGAAATCTCTTACTGGGACTGTTTACTTTGTTCCCTTGGTCATCGGTGAAATTCCTCTTTATCCCGACCCTATCACTTCTATCAGCCCTGTGGAATGGACTCTTTCACCGATGTCGTTCAGGACTTCTCGGTCCGGGACCAGACTTCCGTGTTCGTTGGCTCCTCCGACAGTACCGAGCTATGAAAATCAAAGTTCCCAACTACTCTGGCGTCTTACATGGAACTTGTCGTCGAAATTAGATATCCCCCCATTACGAAAAGCTCCTTCAACTTGAGGCTCAATACTAGCCATCGTGAAGAAACCCATTTCATCTATCAACTCCCCGTGCTGGCCTTTTCGTATACACACACACCCCTCAACGCCCTGTTCACATGTGGATTTTGCTTGAAGCTTTTTGCTGTTCCCTCCCCTTGTTCTGTTGTAAACTGACAGCTACAGTTGCAGTTATGAGTTCTGATACTTAAACAAAAACAGTGGAGTCCATCCCTCTCCCATGATTGCTTTTCTCATTCTCCTTTTCCATGATCATGTATACATACGCCCGGTCTATGATCACTCATCTTCAACACAATTCATGATCATCATGGACTCATTGCAAAAAAGCTGATCTGATAAATCTTTCCCCCAAATAGCCATCTGCATGGCGATTTACTGCAGAACACCCCCATCTGATCATTACCCGTCTCCCTTCCCCGATTGTACACGACCAACCCCCCATGTCTTTTGGTCCACGCATCAGAAAAAGTCGAGCCACCGTCTGATGATGGTCCTTTCATTGTACCCCTTCGGCAGTGCCCGTCAGCGAAAGTGGTCGTTTCGCTCTTATTTCATCTGACGAGCCCTGCATCTCTACTGCTCCGATCCCAAACTACGCTCTCAATTTCTGGCCTGTTCCCTGCTTACACTGCAACCATGTACTGTATCGTATTCTTGAATTCTCCTCCTCCATGCACGTACAGTAGAATAGAATGTTCCAATAAATGCAGATCTGGGCCGGTTGTGAAATCACCTGTAGCATGGCGTGTTTTTTCGCCTTGCTTTCTTTTCTTCTCTCTTTTTTTATACCCGTAATTGACGTCGACATTTGAAAATCAAGCCTACAAAAATCCAGTTCAGGGCTATAGGCGGTAGTTTCAATCGGGATTTACAGTCCTGGAACATTCTACACATCACTTTGTTGTAATTTGTATAATCTCATAGGTAAAACCACATCCTAAAATTCCCGATGTCATCGTTTCAAGCATATTTGACCGCCACCGTCTGAGCATCACAAGTCAACCAAACAAAACTCCTCCTGCAATTTCTCTTATCTCTTCTCTGAGCTTTTGTTGCCTCAATGCTTTCAATATAAGGAACGAGAAGAAAGAAAAAAAAAAAAACTTCAGGGTTCTCTTTCGGTGAAACCGACCCTCAACTCCTACGACGTCTCTGTCCACCGAAGAGCCTCCGGGTACTATGTGGGCACTTTCAGCGGGTAGGACCGAATTAGTGTCGAGTCGTTTCAACGAGATTTGTGATATCGACAGCACATCAAATCCACAATGTAGTACATATAGACTAGCAAAGCTCCTCAAAAGAGTCATAATCCTCCTGTTTATCAGTCATCGTCTCTCGGTCTAAATATGTCAAATCTGCCAGGGAACAGAAAACAAGGCTACGATCAAAGTGGGCTTGCTGCAATCTACCGCAAGCTAAATCCAGCACACACCAACTTGCATGTATCCATTTGCAGCAGCTACTGTACATAGCAACAAGCAGGTTGAGAAGTGCCACTATTCCAGAAACGAATGTCGAATCAATAAGAGTACAGCCAACGGGCGCCACCCCTTGCTGTGTGCTATGTACAGTACTGCACGTACTTGCACCTATCTACAGTACACCATATCCATCATGTACATCACATCTGTCAAAGAGGTCGAACGAATCGCTCGTCGTCAACATCCTTCGTCATGGTTACCTTTCGTTCCAACCAACAACAAAACTCGTATCTGAATCCCTTCCATCACCCACTTAAGGATCATGATGTTGCTTTTGGGGCGTCCTCTCCAGTCTGTGCCGCAAGATCCGATCCAGGCCGCAACCACGTTCTGATATGTCCTATTGTTTTGCAATTGCACATGTCAGTAATCGTCCCTGAGGAGCTTATCGTCGTCATCACTCAGCTCAACAAAAGCTTGAGCTGCTAGCGTTTCTTTTTGTGGGCAGTCTTACCTGACTTGCAGCTGGTAATGATAGCGTCCTCGGTAAAGTCCAGCCAACAGAGCGGGTGTGTATCGATTGACTTATTCTAGAGATCGAAGTGTTAGTTACCATCCTTGACAAGGCAGCAGAGCAATCCTTTATCGCCCATCTTGGCGGAACCTAATACTCCTCAACAAAACCCCAAGTACCGAGAACTTACCAAAACTGGCGGGAGCATAGGGATCCTGGCACGCGGCTCGACAGGGTGTGAGACAATTGCTTCTTCATCCTCGGCTGCTAGGTTAGAGTCGGACCGCAGCCGTGAACCAGTTGTGCCTCCGGTTTCAGCTTTCTGGAGCAGCGTAAATCGTGATGACACAGAACCGCGGTGTCGTACAGATTGCTACAAGTATCAAATGTCAGTATATGTAACAGCTGCCAGCTCGCCATCCGCTACTGCGAGTGGTCCTGGAACGAATCCGACAAAAGACTTCGAGATCCATCTCAATAGGGATGTTACATACTGCCTTTGGTCGATGGAGCATGCCGACACTAAAGTCCCATAGACACAGACGTCCGTCTTCTGCTACACTTCCAAACCGATAGTTGCGGTCATCACACCGCCAAGGGTCAAATGATACCGTCGTCACCCAGGACTGGTGTCCCTGGCACCTTGCTACGAGAGCTGATTCCGTCACAGACCAAATCGAAATCAAATCATCTTGTCCGCCGGTCAAGACATACTTGCCGTCGGGCGACCAGCAGGCGCAGGTCAGCCCGCCATAATAGGAATAAAAGACGTCAAGAAGTCTATAATCCTGGTTAGCTAGACGTATCTTGAAACGATTAAGCATGAGGAACTATCGTACTCTTCCTTGAGATAGTCAATAATTCGTAGCGTCCCGTCCTCTGAGACTACAGCCAAGTGTCGGTTGTCGGGTGAGAAAGAAAAGGCGTTGATACGATGGTTTGATAGTTTCCAAGCTGCTACCGGATTGGTCTTTTGGTTCTTGGAATGAACTGATTTGGTGATTCGGATTGCATGAGAGTTGGATGCCTCACTTCCTTCTCCAATTCCGTTGAGTGCTGGGTTTGAGGGATCGTCTTCGGGGACAAAATGGGCGTCCTCCTTCTCCTTGTCATACACAACAAGTGAGCCGTCCATATGTGCAGCCAGGAATAGGTTCTCGGAACCAGGTATCCAGCGGATTGCGGACACTGGCGTTCCATTGATTGCTCCCTACGTTTGTGTTAGTATCCGCCATGTGAATCCATGCATAGTCAATCTCACATTCTTGTTCAGCCTAGTATAGCGCTGCGAGATGGGTTCCCACCAAATGATTTCACCAGTTGAGAAACCCATCACTACGTCAAGGTGTGAGATGGATTTGGTGTGGTTATTGACATCGTGGCATAGGCAGTGAGCCTTTGTGAATAGAATCTTGGTAAGATAATCTTGCTGTAATCTGCATGAGTTTACTACTCGGAAACAAGAGACGTCATTGTACGGACCTTCGTAGCCGATGACATATCAAGCCATTGAAAAGCTCGGTTGATGTTAGCAAACGCAAAAACACCATCGCTTGGTCGTTCAGTCAGTTTTCGTGCAAGACTCTCATTGACGATAACTCGAGAGATGAAGGATGAGTTGCTCTTGGTCATGTTGTTCTTGGGCTTGCGCTTCTTATTGACATCCTTGGTCGGTGCTTGTGTCAGCAAGGTATTGCCCTCGCCAAAAGCCGGTGCTGAGCCTAGTGTGATGGAAGTTGTCTGCGCGTCGCTCGTTGAAGGGGCTCGGCCGTCTTCGCTGTTCATTCCTCCTTCAGCCGAGAATCGACCTTCATTCGGGTGTTCTTGGATGCTAGAGGGGGTGCCGCCCAAACCGAGAGAGGCGGCTGAGAAGCCCTTGTAGGAGAATGGTGGCGTCCCACGATCAGCGAGAGCGATTAGGGATACGGTAGTTCCGGCGGCAGCAGGCTGAGGGTGAGTCGCGAGAGGGTTGGGGTTGGGAACAACGGCTTCGGACGGATGAGGCGGGGGTGTCGCAAGATGGAGATCTTCCTTGAGGGTATATGTTCCTGAGTTCCAAAACGTCAGCTGGTTCCCAAGTGTTGTGAAGACAAATATCGGCAGGATGGCGGGTGTTTGAGCGCATGATGGGAGTCGTGGAAGCGTATGCGCCAGAAAGTAACTCACCCTCTCCAACTAGAAACTGCCATTCGGGACCGGTCGGGTTCGACAGCGTATTGTTGGTCTCAATCATAGGAACAGGATGCATGCCAGTGCCATACGGTCCCATGGTAGGGTACCGCGGCGGAGGAGGTAAAACACTGGTATCATGGCGTTAGCGGACGACCAGCGCACGAGATGATAATCATGACCAGAGATGCAGCTCATGAATAGGCGTACATACAACATGATGGGCTAGATATGCGCAGATGCGGTAATGCAGCAGTTTGATGTAATCTCGACAAAGCAAAGGGTTGGGGCGTAGGTTTACTCTCGCAGTCCCTGGTAGGCAATGGACGCAGGCGGAGACTGAGGAGGTTGGCTGAGCCGCAAAGCAGCCAAAATAGGAAGGTTTGTGCAGATGCGCGGAGGAGCAGATACGATTTAAGAAATGTCAGAGGATGAATTGGAAGTTGGAAAGAAACAAGACAGCATGAATGCTTCTTCAACTGGATAATCTGGATCGAAAGAATATTGCTCTAAGAATTTGTTGGTCAAAGGAAGAAGCCAAGAGGAGGGTCAAGTCGGTCAGTTTGTGGGTTGACCTTGGGTGGTGGTTGGAAAGCAGGAACCATTCGTCCAGGAGCCAGACCATGACAGCCAAAGTGTGGGGTAACCTGGGGGAATGCGTGTGTGTGTGTCTTGGACTCTTTACTGCGTGGGCTTGGGGGTGGGTGTTGGTGGTGGTGGTGGTTCAGTCTTTTCGATTCACCAATTGAAGGTTCCGGTCTTCGGGCTTTTCGGGGTACAATCCCGCGACTATTGGGAGTAGTAGTAGTAGAAGAAGAAGAAGAAGGGTGTGAGCCGTCAGCAGTGAATGACGCTTAAGGCTGGACAGGCGATGAAACAATTATAATGGCCCCCTGGTGCTGGTGTTACTTGATCCTTGGGTCAGTGCTCAGGACGCAACGCAACGCAACGCAGTTGAAGAACGGAGCGAGACAATGCAACTGGACGCTCCAGTTCGGTTTCTGACAAGCCCCGGAAATCAGAAATCAAAAAAAGAAATCCTAAAGTGGGTTCCAATGTTGATTTGGGCTGGACTCGGCAGGTCCGTGTTGATTTGAATATTATTAGTGCTTCGACCGCTGGGACTGACAAGTTACCGGTGGCAATCCAGCTTGCTTGATCCGTCGTTTATCGGTAGAAAAACAAAACCTGGCGAATCCGGTAATATTGACGGGTTTGGCAGGTTTTATCCTTCTCCTCTGTTGTTGAAGAGGTGAGGTTTTGATAGATATTTCAGCAATGTCAAAGAAATATAGTACTCCCCAGAGCCAAGCACCGCAAAGAAGGGGGGGAACGTTCTGAAGCGCCAGGCCAACAAACAAAGTGTGAGTTGCAGGACCGTGGGCCACCAGCAATGAGGATCAACGAATAGCGAGTTTCCAACAGCCGACGAGTCGATGTGACGAAGCGGAGAAGTGACAGTGGCGGCGGCGGCAGCAGTGCCCGTAAAATCGTAGGTAGCAAGTAGTGCAGTGTAGTGTAGTGTAGTGTAGTAGCGTTGTGTATGTAGTTAGGTGGGAGTAGAAGATGTACCGGTGGTATAACAGTGGTGGTGGTGGTGGTGGTGGTGGTATGTGTGTTGGTCCGACCAAGTTTGACTGACGATCGATATATTGAGAGCCCACGTTTGTGATTGTAATAAACCCTCCCAAATGAATTGAATTAGATTAAAAACAAGAAAGAAGATCTTCTCTTTTTCTTTCTTTTGTCGACTTCAGGAAAAGGGAGGTTGGAAAGGAGAAGAGGGAGAAAAGTTCAGATTATCTGAGGAGGGGGAGGGCCGAAACAAAAAGCCGTCGCAAAGAGAGAGGGAAAAAATAGCGACAAGCCAGAAATCGCCAGCGGGAGTGGGACAGGGTATCTAGGCACGAGGGGTCAGGTACCTTGGTGATGTTTTATTTGATGCCATGTTCCTTTTATGAAAGGGGATACGGGGAAGGAAAGTGACACAAACGCATGGCGCGCCCAATTCATGTCTTGAAGCAATGGATCCAACGATCCAACCCAGTCAAACAAGCCAAGGGGGTGGGCATGGATGGAATCGAAGCCGACGCCAAGAGTCAGGGGGTTTAGGAAACGGGCCTGGCTTCTGGCTCGATATCCAGACGCGACAGAAGCAGAACATGCCCCTACTCGTTCATTAAGGCCACCCAGAAACGAAGAAAATAGACTAGTCTCCAGTAAGGAGACAAGGAACAATTGAAGCGAATGTGGAATAGACCGGTGAGCCATTCGCAAGTCAATTCCATAAAGAGTAAGAAGATCACTTCATTGGATGCAATTATCAATGAGATGACCACCGTGATTCGAAGCTAACGAGGCTCGACGCTCTCGTGTTCCAATATCTGCGTCCAATAATCCTCTCGTTCAAGCAAATGCTCGACTTTGACACAGACAACAGGCGGGTCACGAGCGGCCTTGAACAGTGGTGCACTGTAGTAATTATTAGCAAAAATGGACGGGATGAACAAACAACGAGAGCTAACAGGCGGGCAAAACACGACCAGAAACGAGTTGGAGGCACGGCTACCAGGGTCCAGGGGTAGTTCTCACCTGAATCCCACTGCTGCCACACGCGACCCAAGCCAGCCGTCGGCCAGTCATTGTCGACCTCATTGTCTTCGTGCTCGCTCTCACCGTCGTCGGCTGTTTTACTTTGATACTAGCAAACCCTCCAACAGGGCCCCTGTCGTTGGTGATTGGATACCATCGCCCTCTGCAATGCTGGCAGCTGGACTGATTTTCTCACTTGCAGAAAAGTCTTCAAGTTACTGCCAAGCCAGGTGCAGCACAGCACAGTACGGTACGGTAATGAACGTTGCGTTGCTTGGTCTGTTGTCATTTAGGAATTCATACCGTGCGAATCCTTCCTCCTTATCGCTTTCCTTTTCTGGTCGTTGTAGGTACCTATGTACTGTCAGCAGCAAGATCGCTGTTGGAGCATGCGATGAAGCGAAACACAACAGAAATTGATTTACTTTCTCTTCCAATGTTCCTGAACTGACCGCTTCTTGATCGACTTCACATCCCCAGTTGATCTCAGACACGCATAGCTGGTGTGTATGAGTCAGCCTGGAACCAAATGTCGTCAACCAGTGCATCAGAAAATACGCAGACAAAGTTTTGGTGTTGATATCTAGTCTCAGATCATCCGTTGTGTGTGAGTCGTGAATCGCGAGTCAAGACACAACCAGCGCTGAGGCTTGATCGATTGGTATCAGATCAGTAATTTACTGCAAGGATAAAAGGAGCCAATATAGTGGTTGTTGCTTCTCATCCCGATATATTAAGAGCCCCGTGAGGCTGGCACGCTAGCTGTTCTATGCTTGACGACTTGAGGTAGATAGCGAGGCTTTCATCTTGACCAAGATGTGAGGACGAATCTGCATGAAGGTTATCCATAACGGATCTCACGTTGCAACGCAAATCCTGTGGAAGAAGAAAAATGCTCCAGTGATAGTGCAAGGGTTTGAGGTCCACAGCTAACACACTGGTGGATGATTCCCAGTTCAGTTTGCTAGAGTCGTAGGCGACTACTAGGGACAGGGGGTAAAATTCGGCTAGGCAAAGTTGGTTGGCATTCGGTTGTTGATCCGAGGTTGTTTGCCTGTGGTGATCCTGTGAAGATGTACTGTAACTTGAAGGTGGTGATCTTCACCCGCAGGTTGCTGACAAGTCTATGTGACCCCGTGCCTTGTGGTATATTTTGTGCGTTGGCAGGTGTTATTGTTCTCTGTAGTACTTACCTTCGACCTTTGAAAGAACAAAGAAGGAAAGGAACGAAGCAGCTCTTCCCAAACACTGGGTCATTTCGGTACTGATACAAGTTGGTGGTAACTCGTGTTTAGGCTCCTTGAGCCACCAGAAACCCCCAACAAGGCACTAATTAACACGCGATCAGGAATATCATCAATTTGAAACTTTGGTAGAAACCGTGAATGTCGCGGCTTGCATCTTCCCTATCTCACCCATCTCACATCGCAATATCATAGTGTTCCCTCGTTATAGCATGCCCAACTACAGATATAAAGGAACATCCCTCCATGGGTACTCTCGCCAACTGATGATTCCCCTTCATCTCGACATCGGTGGTTAGTGTGTCTTGATGATCAGCGTTTCTTGGGCCCTCTCCACTTGATCCGGTGCACTAGGCTATTCGCTGAAACGTGCCCCTCACTTATTCTCAAACGAACGACTCGAAACGTTTGGATTAACTTGGGTGTGAACAGAATGTGTGGTGTATGTACGACATACACTGTGTTGTGTGTCCCTGATGATCTCTTAGCTTGTCGTTATTTTATTGTTAAAAGAAAGGTAAAAAAAAAAATGGTACACCTGACAAACGATGCCTCGTCATCCCAATACTACCCTTTCGCCCACTTTACCGTACTCTTATTACCCAGCTGACGGCTACTATGCTTGGTATAGTGGTAGGTACCTTGGTAGGGAAATTTGACACATTAATACCCCCAATATTCAGGGCAGCTAACACTCACAATTAATCTATCCGTTGCTCCATCAGTGACAGGCGCCTCGTTTCAGTAGCAGGCGATTTTTTTTTCTTATTTCTTCTTCCGATCGCTCACGTCAGGATTTCATCTCCCCTTGTTCTCACGGATCTCCCTCTCCATCCGACAAAGGTACCCTTCCGCTGTAACTTATCACTTCCATTGAATGGGGGTGGCCCAGGCCCTCAGCTGCCCAGTGCCTCGTCTAATCAATTCATAGCCTCGATTTTGCCATGTGGCAGCCCAGATACGCTATCCGAGTCAGCGACGAGAAGCCATACTTTGACAATACACTGCCACTGTTGTTCTCTCTCTGTTCCCACTGATTAAAGTTGGCATACACTCTACACAACTTCATTCCAGGCATCTCAGTTCTAGAATACCGCCTACTCTGTCGCCTACCCCGGACGAGGTGTTCGTACAGTCCGCTGTCAGTGACTGCATATCGCCAATACACGTATTCATCAAGTCCCTTGTAATTCCCGACGGTGGGCTTGCGGTTTTCTCATCCATCGCCCATCGGCCACAGGCACACAGACACTGATCTCCAGAATGATCCATGCACAGTCTTGCTGTGCCGTATGAACACCATCATCCCACGGCGAGATTCGGAATAACTACAGAGTACAGTATCATCTTTTGTTGTGGAAGACCAACACCCAGTCCCCCCTCAATTGAAGAGGAATTATTCAAACACGCTACATCAACTAGTTCTCACGCCGTCTCATGTAGGTTAGGAAATTTGAAGCGGCGGGCAAATCTCCCGCCCCCCACTAGCATAAGTTGTTCCGACCATTTTAGACCGTGTATTCCGTAACAATGATTTCAATAATTGTTCAATATCACGATGGTTGTTGTCACAAGGTCTTGTTCTTCCTTTTCATCCCTTCTGGTCGTGTGTGGTGGTTATTGTTTAATATTAATCACGATCATCGACATTGACTGGTTGTACGTACAGCCACATGTACTTCAACCTCACCTGAGACGACGTCTCAGGTTTTTGGAGCTTGCCTGCACATTTATTACAAGGTCCCATGCAAAATGCTCGCTGTCCTGGCCGCACATGGTTGCAATTTTACCACTTCCCGCTATCCCATGTTCTGTGGTTGGCTAGGGGGTGTAGACATAATATGTGAGACGTAACTGGCCAAGATTTATTATACAGTGAATTAATATTATTCTGTCCATCGGCGTTGCAGCTCAACTTAGCGAACTCCACCATCTCATCAATCCTACGATCCGAAAGCCCATCCAATTGACTCAGCCTTCATCACCGCTGTTTGGGGTGTGTTTGCTGTCAAAAGTACATTTCGGGTTCGTGATTGGACGCGCAAGTTTAATCATGTTTCAAGAACATGGTATTCCCTGGCTTCTGGTTGGGTCTGGTGTTACGCCTCGTTTGAGCTTCAAACACAACTTAACCTGTGTGTGGATTTTATTTTACTTTACTTTATTTTGTTCCTCTATGCATTTTGACTTCCGTATTGAACAGCAGTGCAAACTAAAATCATGGCTTCCCTTCCGACTCTTCGGTCGTTTGACTTTTGACTTTTGACCGCTGGGTTGACTGTGAATCTGTAGTGTATGTGACCAACTTGGGAATCAATCATCAACTGATCCCTTGTCGCTTGACTGGTTCCCGGTGCGGCAGATGGTCTAGGCGAAACCTAGAACAGCTGCAGAATTTTCCATGTTGGCTCTGGTATGTTGGCTGCTTCCACTGAGGCCGGTTCGGGAAAGTCGTCCGACCGCCTCGTAACAAGGGCGAAACTCTGGAGCCATCTACCACGCTCTATGTTGCACGACCCGAGTTTAATATTGAATTCTTGGAAGCTTATCTTGGCTTCTAGTGAGTCCATCTCGTGTTGCATGCGTGAACTACTGTCATGTTACATATGCTGTAACAGTGGTTGTGGAACTGTAGGTCCTGGGCCGGCCTAATGAGTTAATGTGCCTCACTCTTTTCCTCCGCTATGCAACTTCGCATCAAAGACTTGATGGGGCCGCATACTCAACTGATCAGCCCGCCAGTTGACGTGTTACAGGGTAATCAGACCGAACCATATGGGGTTTTATTAGAGATTGAGTATGTGTATATCTGTGCGAAGAGTTGCTCTTCTGCAGGGCTCCGTAATTACTGTAGAGTCTTTGGTATTAAATAGTACTCTGTACTGCAATCATTGTTCAAATTTGGTCATAACATTGGGGATGTCTGGGTTCGCATCAATAGTGAAGTATAGGGCCTCTTGATTCATATCTGACACGAAGGCGAGCAATATAGGGTATCAGCCAGACGTTGCAAAGTAGACCTTTCAAACACTTCTTACATCACATCTCCTACAACCAGGACTTGATCGAATATATATCATGACATTTCACCACCGCATTATTGATAAGAATTATATCCCAGGTATGCACAAAAAAAAAGAATGAAAGGACAAGATTCCTTGAACCGGCAAAAGCGTAAGGAACGCCCGAGGAGGGGGTCGAACCCTCAACCTTGCGGTGGGTAGACGTTCATATGTCGTAAAAGCCGCACGCTCTAGCCAATTGAGCTACCCGGGCCGTTCTGATGCGTTGACGACAAGGCTGAGCTTAATGGGCCTTCTGTAGGGTGCGAGCCGGGTTCGCACTGTCAAACCGTCGATCGGCCCCACCGACAAAAAGTTGCCCATCAAAATTTCAAGATCCGCGTCAAAAGTTTTGGATGGGTAAAAAAAGGATTAGATCTAATCAACTTCACCAACAACAATCATTGATTTTCATATTCCCATCACTCTTTAATAGATCTATCTCATACCCATACCCACGCTTATAGTATTCCACATCGAAGTAATCGCCATGCCTGCCAGCACAAAGAAGGACCAGCCTCAGGCTGAAGATACAAACATGCAGGACGCCCCGCCATCTGCTCAAGTTGATGCCAATGGCGAGGCTGAAGAGGAAGATGAGGAAGAGGAAGAGGAGGAGGAGGTTGAGCCTCAGAGGGTTAAGATTGTGAGTTAAATCCAAACCCTTCTGTGTTGGGTGTGGAAAATGGAATTATTACTTACAAGCCCTCTTCTAGCTTCCCGGTTCAACTGATACTGCTGCCTCATTCGAGTTTACAGACGAGGGACACACTCTCGGAAACGCGTTGAGATATATTATCATGAAAAAGTATGTATCCGTATTGTCATGACCATTAAATCATGCTCATTCGCTAACACATTCATAGTCCTGATGTTGAGTTCTGTGCCTACTCTATTCCCCATCCCTCAGAGCCCAAGATGAACATCCGTATCCAGACATACAGCAAGTTCCCATCTAACCCGTAGCACTATTGTCGTCCCTCATACTAACCAGTCTGTCCAGGTGGAACTGCTGTCGACGCATTAAAGAAAGGTCTCAGCGATCTGCAAGACGTCTGTGATGTTGTCGCAGACGAGTTTTGGACCAAGCGACAAGCTTACAATCAAGAAAATGGAATTGAGCGATGAGCATGAAATGAGTTGGTTCCGACTACGTGGTATGTCGTGATATTACAAAATGGGGAGAAGGAAAGGAGCCTTGGAGAATGGGACTGAAGGTCATTTCGGAATTCACAAAGGAGCATGATAGACATCAAAGGCGTTTTGAGAACTTTCTTCAATGAGATATATACACAAGCAATTATGCCGATCAATCTTAGTTGCGACCCTATAAATTGTCTGTTAGCAGCTGTGTTGAATACTCTAGCTCTGCTTCTTACCTCCAAGAATCCAGTCATGAAGTTTGATGGTAGTCGCTTGTCACCTCGGAAGTTCTCCTCCTTGAAGTAGGACATGATATGGTTCGACTGCTTCCAGAAGTTCATAGTTTCCTATTGCCGTAACCGTTAGCTCACACCAACAGAAGTCTAAACCCCCCATGCATTCGATATCGCAGGTCAAGAGGGATAGTGGACCAGCTTGTTTTGGCGCACCTGGTACTCGGCGTGGGACTTGAAGAGGAGGACATCCACAAGTTGAAGCTTCTTGGCATATCGGTATCGCTCAAACTCCTGACGCATTCGGGTTCGGATCGTGGAGACGGGCATAGGCATGTTGTACATGGTCTGAACTTCGGGCGCCTGATTTCTCGCTTTGTTAGCCGTGGCTCTGCTCATGACCGCACGACACCTCCCCCACAACGCCCAGAACATGTATAGCATTTCAAATATTGCGGAAGAAGGGATCGTGTCAGGAGGAAACATGGATTGGAACGTACAGCTCGAAGCCACTCGCGGTAAGAGGAAAGGACTCGACGCTTCGCATCAGCCCAATTGGCCGCTGTTGTTTGAAAGTTAGCAACGTTCGACGAGTACCATCGTACATATACTGACATTGCGCCGTCTTCTTAGCAAACTCGGTCGGCGTGATGGCCATGATGGGCAGTCAATGCTTCAATTGAAAGGGGACGAACTGGCTCTGACGTTTCCCACGTTCCCGAGCCGGAAGATGCAATGAATGAGAGGGCAGCTTTCCGGGAGTTGAAATCACGTGGTGGAGTCTCTGCCACAGTCGAAGCACCGCCACAGGATGAATCCCCCCACTAAGAACATCGCATTTCGTCAGCTATAGGATGCAAGGCTGGGTACCTTTATTAATGATTCGTGTTCATGATCACAGATATTACACATAGGCAAGAGCCATGTAAATATCATTATCTTATTATGTGACCAACCAGAGATATTACTGTTGAACTAACTTGTCTATGTAAACAGCGGTTCGCATTGCAATCCTCAGTCTCATAGAACGCTGTGATGGCTATGGTGACCCACTTCTGTATCATATCTTATTGGTTAGCAATTTAAGGTACCTATGACTACTAGTTCGCCTTTACCTTGACTTGGATTATTCAACATCTCCAACCATCGAAGCTCGCAGTCGTGATACCAAGCAACATTTTTCCAGCCCGCATACACCGAGAACAATCAACCACGACGGAAGAGGCATAGCCAGACAGCTATCATGCCCGCGATTCGAAGTTCGTCAAAGCGCAAGCCCCCGCCAGAAGGGTTCAGCGACATTGAAAATGACCTACTCATCTTCTCTAACAAGATGAAAGATGCACAGAACAAGCCTCCACCTCCCGGACCCAAACACAAAGCGCAGTGGGAAATCTTTCAAATCTCGCATCAGAGGAGTCGGTACATCTACGACTTATACTACGAGAAGGAGGCTATCAGCAAGCAACTGTACGATTGGCTTTTGAAGAATGGGTATGCGGATGCGATGCTCATCGCAAAGTGGAAGAAACAAGGATACGAGAAGGTTCGTCTATACCAAATTGTCTGGTTATTCATATGCTAACACTTCGTCACAGCTATGTTGTCTTCGATGCATCCAAACAAAAGAGACAAACTTCAACAGCACATGTATCTGCCGAATACCCCGAGCACAGATGAAGGAAGATCAGGATATCGAATGTGTCAACTGCGGCTGTAGAGGCTGCGCATCAACCGATTAATATTACTGGATCGATCTTTCCCGGCAGGCAATAGGAAAAACGACAAAAAGAGCATCCCTTTGGTGGTATATCACTATTCAGGATACAATTGGGCTATGATGAAGCATACTGAGATGGCGTTTGGCGCAAAGACTTGAGACACCAAGTCATATATGGTTAGCATGAAGAGCGGGCAAGGTTAAAATGTTGAGGTAGAAATTCTTGATTCAGTCAATCATGTCATGAACTCGTAATGTCATGCTAATTATCAACATCCAGCTTAAACCCTTTGATGCCCCTCACTTCTTTGAGAACCCTGCTCTACCTCTCCCGAATCGCACGCTGGGTGGTACGAACGTCAACGATGACATTGCGCCTGCAAGATCTGCCATCTCTGTGTCCACAGGCTTGTCGCTGCTGGTACGCCGCCCGGGTTTCTGCGATGTTTGCGACTTTGGTGACTGCTGAGATGCTGCTTCTTGTTGTGAGTGATGAGGCGGTGACCTTGGTGCGTCACCCTCGAGGAGACTTGCGCGACGTCGAGATTCCTTGGATTGGGTAAGGGTGGAGGAACGGCGGCGGTGATGGCCATCGCTGAGAAGAGACCGTCTTCCGTCGATCCCATCCCGTGTGACGGCAAAGAAGAAGTTCTTTGGGTACATGTGCTTGTCAATAAGATGCATGCGACGCTTCTGATGGGTCAAACATTTGCGATCACAACCCTCGACAAAGCAGGAGTACTGTCCATGGTTGTCAGTGCTGATTTGAGTGTCAGGGGTCATGCGTGATGCTTAGACCAGGTCCGTACAGTGTGCTCCCCCTTCTCTCTCTTTAGAACTACTAGGGGGTCATGGCATTCTTCGATGTGAACATTGAGCAAATGCTCGGTAGGGAAATTCTTTCGACATTCGAGACAGCGGTTCGTATGGGCTTTTTTGTAGTGAACTTCATACTCGTCATATGATTGAAAAGCCAGGGGCTCTTTATGGGGCGGGAGTGAACATCTCATAGTGAACGTGTCGTCGTTTCGACCGTTGTCTTCGTCGTCGTCGTCGTCGTCGTATATGGCAGAGTCGTCGAGTGTAGCAAGTTTCGGGGCCGGCTCAAGAACTACTACAGGGCGGGCAAGGGATGTGTCTTGTGTATCCAAATCTAGCTCTTCTTCGACCTCGCGTAAGCGCTTCATCTTCAACTTGAATTATATCTGCTGTGAGATTTCAGTCAGGGCGAGATTTACTTTGTAGAGCAAGCAAGCTGGATAGTTTTGAAAGCGGGCGGTGAAGCTGTATTGGTCAGATATGGAAATGTCTACTACGTGTTGGTAGATGCTGTGTGGTAGCAGGGCAATAGTATAACCACCGACGTATGTAAAAGAAGATGACCGGTTTGTGGTATTGGTATGTATTTATGTGAACGTGAATGGTGAAATGATGCAAGGATAGAAGGAGAAGGAAACATATGAGAGAGCTCAGTTGTAGGTTAAACTCATGTGAGCTACATGTACTGTATGGTGGAGGTTGAGCTCGGTTTGGCTGCCCGTGGTGGGGGGGTAAATTTAGTACCCAATGATGAGGGGCACTCTGAACGAGGTGCAAAGTCCAATACGCTTGGGCATATCGAACGAGGGGCGTTAACCGAACTATACGGTATGGTATTGTGAACGATGAACGATGAACGATGAATGATGGGTACTACTTCCAGAGAACGAATGACTTTAGCAAGTATGGTCTGTTTGTAGTCAACTGTCAAATTATGATGCAACAAAAGGATCACGAAAGACTCAGAAATTGACGATCCTGCATCATGAACTTATTTTCTTTGACAAAGACAATCGCTTGCCAGCAAGTTGTAGCTTTAACTTACACTTAACTACCAGGTATGCCTGCGTCCCAGTTGAATGAAAATAAAACATAGGTTCTGAAGAGACGTGCACCACTGCTGGGCTTAGGTGCATTGCAGATTGTCAAAACGCCTGCAAGTTGCCCTACAAGAAGAGCCTGAACGCGAACCCCACCACCTTATTGCCCCCTCTATTTCGTGGTCTGTGCCCCTAAACTCTGTAATTTTTCTTCACAACTCGATCCCTCTTCCTTTTCCAGGTGGGCGGGACTTCTGTAACATCCGAAGTATTCCCATACCAGCCCAACTAAACAAATCATTTTAGCCATAGTCACATTGAAGGGTATCATCCCGTCATCAACGGCGACTTTTCGCTGAATCCCTCTCGTCAACCTCCAGGATAATTTGGTCCTCCCCCCTCTTCTAAAGAATCATTCACCCTGTAACCCGTGGTGCTGAGAACGAGTCGAGAAACAAAATCGGGCAGCCAAATTATCCAGACAGGGAAGTCGCCTGTTGGTCGCTTTATCGGATCTTAACCTCTACCTCGAAACCTCATCCCCACGCTCTTCATCTTTTCATCCACTCTTCCCACATCGCCTCTTCTCGCCTCTCGACTCCTCCGCCGATGTGTCTCTTCTCAGTCGACGATTCGATTTTCGCGAGCCACCGAACCTGCTCCCAATCCCAGCAACCTGGCCCGCACCCAACGAGTTATGGAACCTATGCTATCTCGACTTTTAATCCGTGATCCGAAGGAAGAGAAAGCATGAAAGCAAGGAGGAATATCGTATAGTCAGAATTAAACTGCCTACGCATTTATTGCATACTAAAACATCATCCACCTCCCCAAGCGAAGCGAAGCGCACCGCATCACATCGCATTGTCTGTCGCCTGCAGCTTCGCTCTCGATCCGATCTCGCTCTGCGCCTGCGCCGTCCTCGTTGCGCCATTCGAGTCCCGACTCTTTGGTCCGCTTTTTGAGTTGATACACCTCCTCTCTCAACATGGAAGCACCTTCTGGTCAAGTTGGACATGCGGATCATGCTGGTAAGGCCAGACAGACGTGGCGGTACGTGCGATTTCCTTGTCCCGCTGGATCTTGGACACCCCTCAAAATATGGCATCATAATGGCTGCTGTCGAGTACACTCACGCCAGTGCAAGCTCTCTACCACAATTTAGTCACTAACACACAATTTCTCAGTGCGGCACTCAAGCTGCGCAAGCTCTTGACCAAACAATTCGAGAAGCTACCCAAAGACAACAACTCCAGCGTTGATATCTCCCAGTTTGAGGCGATAGACGGTGTCTTGGACAAGTGAGCAGCATCATCAGGGTGCAGTTGGCTTGGGCGCACACACTGACAATTGTTTTCGTTTTGCTTTCATTTAGGTTTCGCCTTTCCTGCGTGCAAACCATTTTTCTCGACTATGAGTATGCAGTTGCCGAGCGTGCCGACCATGCCCTCTGGGCCGTCCATACTTCCATCAACCACGAGTACCGACGAATCTTAGGCCGCCTTCGATATCAAGCTCAAAACGCCGACAAGCAGAAATCCGACAAGTCAAACACTGACAAACGCAATGGCGACAAGCAAAAGACCGACAAGCAAAATGCCCAGAAACAGAAAGGAGACAAGCGTAACGTCGAGAAACGTAAATTGGGGGAAAAGTATATGGCCTTCCTTAATATCGCTCAGGAATTCTATAAGGGGTACATCCAACGACTGTCGGCCCGTTATGATATTTCAGAACTCAAGCGCATCGCCCAGGGTATTGAGGTGCAGGAAACCTCGAGCACCGATATCATCAGCCCCGTCCCGAAGCACATCTACCAGATGGTCCTCAACTCATGCCACTTTACTCTGATTTGCCTCGGTGACCTCGCGCGTTATCAGGTTCAGTCGGGTCTCAAGAAGTCGAGCTACAGAGTCGCCTTGGCCTACTACAGTCTAGCTCATGACCTTAAATCGGACTCTGGTTTCCCTTTTCATCAGATGGGCATCATTAGCCTCGAGGAGGCCAAGGACCTCGATGTCATCTACTATTTCTATCGGAGCATCGTAGTTACTGACCCTCATCCCAACGCCAAGCAGAACCTCGAGTCCAAGTTCAAGACGATCATGCAGCCGGACAAGGCTCCCTCAAGAAAGCAAGCCCGCAGCCAGCCCGATGCCTTCATTACCTGGTTTGCCAAACTCCATGCCTCCTACTACAGGGATGAGGTCATGTCACAGAGCTCAGAGCTCGAAAGAGAGGTTTTGCACCGACTTGACATGGCATCTAAAAGCTCCACGCATACCGAGGCCCTGTTCAAGATGAGCTTGATCAACATGTCGTCCTATTATGTTGCTTCCAGCACTTATGCTGGTATGTATCACTTGACCCCTCACCAGTGTTAAATATCCTGACAGCATTAGAATCACAATCCCCTACGGCATCTCGATTTTGTCAGCACACCTTGCGACTTAACTCTCAGTTTATCCTATCCTTTAGCAATGCTTTGTCCACTGGGCTCACCGCTGTGGTCAATCGTGAACACTCCGAGCCCGAGGACCCTGCAACCGCAAAGACCTCGACTTTGATCGAGTCTCTTCTTCCACTCTTGCGCATATATCTTGTGTGGCTTGTCGCTCATCGTGGTGAGCTCTTCGGCGCAGCGGAAGCCCTCGGCTCAGTCCTCCCAGACATGGCCCAAGCCCTCGTCAAAGTATTCAACCTGCTATGCAGTGACACCTATACCAACGAGACATTCTCGGCATGCCCCTATCTCTTCCAGGAAGACATCGAAATTCAGGGCTTGTTGTCCTTCTCCAACGATAAGGTTCCCCCAGCATGCCGATTTTCTTACCAGCTAGATGGCACCCTGAAGCCTCGCCGACCATCCGAAAAGAACCAGCTCACTCCTTTCCAAGAGACTCTGGCCCGCATCCTAGACATTCTCCGCTGTGCATACTTCTTGGCCGAAGACCCCGCTGTGCCCTTGACGCAAGGAGTGATTGACCATCACCTCGTATTTGAATATCAAAAGAACTTCAAAGCTCAGCCAGCCATGGTCGCAAACGTCGTTGCAAACAGCCAGCCAGCACCGGTGGCTCCCCACGCGACATCTAATGAAGTCAACATTGGTAGTCAGGTTGCAAGCCAGCAACAGCAGGCTTCTGCCCCCAGCGAACGCAGCCTTCCTAGTCGATCTGCCGCAAGAGACAAGGCGAAGAAGGCTGCATCTATGGCATCGCTAGCTCAGGCTCGCCACCAGGCACCTTCGCCCGACCATGCCGAGAACACCGTGATCAACATGCTGGCACCGTTCTTGAGACCTCCCACGCCTGAACAGCAAAACATGCGGTCCCCCGATGAGACTTCTTATGGCATGCACAGCGCCACTGCTAACGAAGTGTTTGGACTACTTCACTCTGAGTCGAGTCCCACAGGTTCACTCCCTCCTGGAAAGTTTGAACCTCTCCCTTGGAACTGGGTTTACACTCCTACGCCTCACAGCAACGATGCTTCGGCGTCGGCAACTAAGGACGCATTTGATGCGCCAATCAGCCCTCGCTTCGCCGCAAGAGACGTGCCTCAGACGAATAATGCGCTTGAGGACCCTTTCAGCTCACCTCGACGCCATCTCTCCGCAAGTTTCGCTCCCCGCTCAGCTAGTAGCATGATGGGAAGTCCCGGTATGGTGTCCGCTTCTGAAGAAGCTCATCGCAACCAGCTCTTGCAGTCGTTTGCCAGTGCGAGCACCAGTGCACCGCGCGTTTCAACTTTTAGCCAGTGGGGTCAGAACACAAGTCGGGTACCCAAGGAGACGGCGCCGCCATCCTATGGCCACCAGGTTTTCAGTGGCTACCCCATGTCCTCGGCGGCCTCGGCCTTCTCCCACCCCAGCAGCCTGTACCAAGGTACACCTGTCAACGGAGCAGTTTTTGGTATGCCGGAGGACGGTTTTGCGGTTCCTAGTCGGTTTGTCCGGGGTCAGAGCCAGGATTCTGCAGCCCGGCCTTCATCTAGCCGACATTTCCAGATGGATGAAACTGCATCAAGTTACGATGCTGCTATCTTTCATGCCGCGCTTCACAACAAGTAGAGAACGGCAGCAGATATTATTCATCTGATCCCACACATGTCGAATGTCGATTGTCTCTCATGGCAATATAGCGCCTATCTTGTGACCAGTCAAATTTGCCTGGCCTTATTTAAGGTGCACATCTTTGTTGGTTGAGCTGACTGGACCCCTGAGCTTGCGGGTATTGATTCCAGTCCATGCCCCTTGCATATATACCATGCCAGTGATGGACCGGACTGACTAGTTATTGGACTTGTGTAGACGCTCGTTTTGTATCATCACAACCTGATGGCTAGTCCACCAAGTCAATCTGAATCACGGCCAGATATAGCTACGTGCTAGCTATTTGCTCAGATGCAGCATGAAACGGGATCTTGCGACCCGATGGCGATGAAGCTCATCAGGGAAGACAACTGGGCTACTTCTGGATGCTGACAGTCGGCGTTTTTGTTCTCAGGCAAGAAATCATTCTATTTTCTCTCGAAATTGCTTGGTGAAATACTTGAGTATCGTGGAGGATACCGTAATCGCTATCTGCGATTGATGAGTCCATGATTCACATGGATGCTCTCTGTCCATTTGGATGCAAAACGCCGTTGTTGAAACCGTTTCCCATTTCATTCCTTTTTTTCCCAAATCAACGCCAAACCACGTTCATTTCACTTCTACATTCAAGAAGGAGATGCAAGTATATATATTTATATGTTCATGGGCTTAGGATGCCTGGTAGGTCTGCTTGGGGAAGGGGTATCTGTGAGCGAGTTAGCCTGGGGCCTTTTTGAAAGGGTATCTTTTTTCGGAATGCTGCGCCTTGATAAGGACTTCTGTAATGGTAGAACCAGGACGGAGATAGACCAATATCAAGACACAACTACTCTGTGCGATCAATGTCACTTGAAAAGAAAGGTTAAAACTTACGAAGGTCCAAGCTCCTGGATGCTCAATCGGGCCAACCACTGGCCCATATCGATGGCAGTCTCGAGAGGCTTTCCCTCAATAAGACCAGCGAGGAAACCACCAGCAAAGGCGTCACCAGCACCGTTGGTGTCGTTGATCTTCTCAGGCTCAATGGCGTGGACGGGGAACTCGCGGATCTCGTCCTCGCCCTGGATGGCGACAAGGGTAGGCTCGGTGCCCTGAGTGACAATGGCGACACGCTTTCTCTTGGTGTTCTCCTTGGGGAGGTTGGCGAGGTGCTTAGCAACATCCTTGGGCTCCTTGCTGGGAAGGTCGTGCGACTCAGCGTAGGCGGCAGCTTCGGTCTCGTTACCGATAACGTAATCCCAGTAGGGAGCGCTGGCGTCAACGGGCTCCTTGAAGAACTGAGGGATGAACGGGGCGGAAAGGGAGAGGACGAAGGGCTTGTTGTGCTCGGCAGCCTGCTTAGCAAGCTCCATGATGGCAGGGGGGCAGACTGTGCAGTAAGTGTTAGCATTGGCTCATTTATCTCTCTTATGTTGGAGATCAATGGGGGCTCTTTACCAGTAAAATGGAAACCACCGACGTAGTAGATCTCGGCGTTCTCAACGAGCTTCCAGATCTCGGGCTTCTTCAAGTGGTCCAAGTCGTAGTGGTTGGCAGCACCAAGGTCAGTGCAGAGACTTCGGTTGTGGCCGGTAATGATGGCAGCACATCGACCAGTGTTATGCTCAGGGTCGACTCGGTACTCAACTCGGAGACCAGCCTGCTTGACGGCATCGTGGAGGATAGCAGCGTACTTGTCGTCACCAGCACCACCAAGATAGACGACACTGTTGGGAGGAAGGATGTACTGAGCACCTCGGGCACTGTTCTGCGCAGCACCGCCAGCAATGAGCTTGGCGTCGTAGTTGTTCAAGAGGTCCTCGAAGAGAGGGAGGTGCTTCTCTTCAGCTAGGATAGCATCATTAGGCTTGAGACCGTACTTGTCGAGCAGAGCCTGGTCACCCTGAGCCTGGATATCTGGAAGAGTGAAAGCATCAAGTCAGCAAAGGTTCTCTTAAGGGGAAGGACGGGAGAGAGATGTATGTATAAGCTGGCATAAGGCGGGGCATTCGAAGAGAAGGACTGGATATAGAGGTTCAGGTGCAATCAATGGCAATGATATAATAAAGAAACATACCAAGCAGAGGGTTCTCAAGGCAGAGAAGAGCGAATTCCTTGACGGGAGCCATTGTGTTTAACTGTCGTGCGAATAGTAAGGATGAGGCGGTATGCGGTGGTCTAGGAACGAAGAGTTTGTGACGGCGGATAGAGGGGTTGAATGTGGTTGTGGTTGTGGTGGAGGTGGGGTTGAGAAGGAAACGTGGGGCTAGGACCTTCGGCGCCCGAGAAGGTGCAATGCTGCTGGACGTGGACGTGGACGTTGACAGGGTACGTGCCCACGTGCGATTGATGAGGCGAGGGAGTGTCCTTGACGTAACAGCAGTTGTTGCGAACATGGTCGAGAAAGATGATGCCTTGTTGAAAGGGAGATGATGAATTTCAGTGGATGGATGAGAAGATTGCAATATGAGAGATGGTGATGAGGAAGGAGGAGGTGAGTTTATAGCAATCAGAAGTTGAATTGCCGAGCCAGCAGCTATAGTTGTGTGGTATTGTGATCATACGACAGGTAGCTGGCTATAACATCATCACTTGACTAACAGCACCAGTGCCTTGCCTTGCCTTGCTTATGAGGTGATCTGAAGGGAGATGAATCTAAAGCTAAACGTTTCCATCCTGAGCTTTTGTGATGCCATTATCATCAGACCCATCAATACAGTGATTGACAGGCACCTCAACACTTTGTTCCTGCAAGTTCTGGAACAGTATACTACTGATGGAAATGAACAGCCTCACTTTTAAACATGCAACAAGCGGTTACGAGACAGCAAGCCCAGGACCATTAGAAAGAAAAGGAGGAAAAAAAAAAGACATGTCATAAACCATGACAATCCCCATCTTTGAGACTGCCTTATTTCTTTTTTTTGTTTAATTTGGTGTATCGCTGATATAGCTCACTTCTTCACTCACATCATCGTTCTTCACATAGAAACGGCCTTCAGATTTTTGTGCGCCAAATGCCATAGTACTTGCCCTCGCAGCTATCAATTCTCCTGCTCTCGGCAATACCATCAATAGATGCAAGCAAGCCAGTATAACACCATCCCAATGAGACCATGAATTCCAGCCACTTTACTCCTTCGTCTTCTGAGTACCACGGAGAAGACCCGTTCTTCGGGCAGCGATAAGACCGGCCTTTTGACCCTGGGCGGCATATCGAGAGATGGTAGAAGCCTTACCAATATGTTGGTGGTTACCCTGTGATTTCTTGTCAGCAACTCTGTCTTTCGGTCGACTGCTCCGGGAATACATACACCACCGTGGGGATGGTCGACGGGGTTCATGGCAACACCACGAGTCTTGGGCCAGCTGTTACGCTTGACAGCGAACTTGTGCTTGGCACGAGAAGCCTCTGTAATGGGCGTTAGTTATCCAGATCTTCCAAAGTTTCCATCATTACTATTGAGGGGTTCGGGGGGAGAAGACATACTGAGGAGAGGCTTGTCGGTTCGGCCACCACCAGCAACAATACCGATCATTCCTCGGGAGCTGGAGAGGACGACCTTCTTGGAACCAGAGGGAAGCTTGATGCGGGTCTTACCCTCATCAGGGTTGTGGCCGACAATGGTGATGTAGTTGCCGGAGGTTCGGCCCAGAGCGCCACGGTCACCGACCTTCTCCTCAACGTTGGAGACGACGGTACCCTCGGGCATCTCACCCAGGGGAAGGATGTTGCCGACGGTCAGAGCAGCCTTCTTTCCGGCATAAACGAACTGGCCGGTGTACATGCCCTCGTTGGCGATGAAGGTCTCGGTGGTCTGCTTGAATCGGTAGGGGTGGCGGAAGACGACCTTGGCTAGGGGAGCACCTCGACCTGCACGATTCAATCATTGTTAGCCTGCCATCCTCCCAAATTTCCAATAACAAATAACTCCTTCTTCCGTCCCGCACAAATTTGTTTTTGGTTCGGAAGCTCTTGTCGAGGGGGGAAAACTTGCCAGCATCGTGGACAATCTCGCGGACGACACCTCGAATGTAGCCGTGTCGCTCGGCGTAGTCGAGGTTGCGGAACTTGGCGGGAGCCTTGTTCAGGCGCGTGTTGGCCGCTTTCCTGTGCGTCAGTATTTCGATGTCGTTTTCGTTCGGGAGATCGGTCGGTACTGACTGAAAATGGATCCACGACCCTTACGCTGGTTGCGAATGACTCTACCCATGGCGGCTCGATTTCACGGGGTGAAACTGAAGAGGGTAGATGCTGTGAAGCTGTGAATTAGTATGGAGGGTCGAAGGGTCAAAAGAGGAGGAAGGGGATTTTACCTGGCTTGGGCCGCTTGATGTTTTGTCAAAAGAGGGTCTACCGTGCAACTGGCTGATAATTTTTTGTGCGCGAGACGTCAAATGAGAATGGAAGGAGCCCTGACCACGTGATCGCTATTCCATTGTCTATGTGGGGCAGCTCAACCAAATGTGTGAAATGTGTGGGAAACCCTCTTAGCCCAGCCTTTTCTGTAGTCTTTGAAGACGATTGGGTAGATTCACTGTCCCAGCTTCCCTACCTTCTTGCAATGTAATTGGCCGTATAGCTTCAGTACTGGCGTCTGCTACCCACTGCTCATGACGGGTATTCCTGCATCGGCACATTGTTAACGCGGTCTCTTTATGCAAACCAGCCCAATGCCATCATACAGTACAATATCACCCAAGCTGGACATCATCGATATTGATTCGAGAGCGGCCACTCGCGACTGATTGCTCGCAATGTACATCCTCGTTTCCGCAGAATTGGGTTTACGAATATTCAGATCAATTGCTTCACATTTACCACGTTCTGGATATGATTATGCCTGTTCGCATGAAAATACATCAACAATTTAATCTACGACGTCACCTCGTCACGTACGCCTGGACGATTCATCCTTTTCTTGAGATGTTGTGGATGAAAGATGAAAATTGGACACGTCGGATCCAATTGGTGCTGCAACTCTGCCCTCAAGCGCGGGGGCGATAATTTGAATTGACCAAGTGGTCACGCTCTTTGATGGAACAGAAACGGGGTCGCCAGGTCAATGTGTATTTTGACCTAGAGCGAGCGAGACCAGGCTGCCTGTGGTGGATGCCCAAAATCAACACCAACATGTGCAATCCATTTTTTGGGATGCGGATCGGTTTTTAGCATCACGGTTGCTCTGTTAGTCGCTTGAAACACTTGGACGTGGCGCGACAGGTGCGTTGTCCACAGTCCAGGCGGTGAGGAGACGTGTCTTTCTACGTCAAAAATCCGGCCTTGGCTCATCATGTTCTGATGACTTGACATGGTTTGTCCATTGAGGCTCTGTTGCATCAACGTCATGGTCGTGTAATTCAGCTACATGACAGTTTCGTTCAAGATGTTTTTGCAAGGCAAATGAGCAGGGATAGTAACTATGATGATGTGCTGTTTGGCGCCGTGGTCAGCAAAAGGGCACGCGCCTTTCTGCACTTTGGAAAAGATTCTCTTGATTCAACATGCAGGTAAAGGTAAGTGAGTAACTGGACCTACTAATGATGTCTAGGTCCTGTTGCAGGCGACAGCTTCACATGGAAACCTTGTGAATGAAGTGCGAATGCACTGCAAATGAGACAAGGCTGAGTTGGATGGCATCGTGGATAACTAGGCTGGCCTCGGGGGTCTCGTTGCGTTGCATGGCCATGTTACGAATGAAACGGACGGGGAGAAAACGACAGGACTACCAAGCATGGGGAAGGGCGGCCCTCGTGCCCTCGTTGATTATTTGCAATGTTTGGCTATCAGATAGTTTAATTGATAAATTTCTTACCTTGACCTATCATCTGCAGCAAGCCTGATCTGCGACTAATGTGTTTAAACAGCCAAGTTAGTGGATTTGCCCAGTTTACACGCTCGCCCAAAACCCAGCCCAGCTACGTCTACGTCGTCGCTCATCCTCCTTCCCACCCCACATTCTCATCTCGACCTAGCAACGACGGCCACAAGCAACGACACAGCACAATGTCGGCTGACGATGATTCTTCTGACCTCTCCTCGCTCTCCTCGCTGTCGCCTGTGCCTTCCGACGATGAGATAGATGAAGTCGCTGTCCCAGACTCCCCAAAGGCTAAGAACAAGAAGGGCATCTTGAAGTTCTTCCCCAAGGCCTCGGAGCAACCACCCAAAGAACCTTCGCCGCCACCGCGCAAACGCTCGCCTTCACCACCTCATGAATATGTTTTGGCCGATAACCCCGATATTGCTGTACGTCTTTCTTCTCTTCGGGCTTATATAAAATTTCTTTTTAGCGGTTTCTGGGCGCGTTATCTCGTCTTTTGCGACGCGGCCTAGTCGCGTTATCAGTCTTATTAGTACCCTTGCTAAATAACATATGCTACAGTTCCTAGTCATGTTCAGAAGCAGGTTCAGCGACGCCTTTCCTAAATCCCTTGCGCATTTCGGCCCCCAAGAGCTCGAACGAGATATCGTTGAACCAATTCCTGGAAGTCGAGTCGAACATTTTCTATGCGCGTTACTAAGTCTTCTCCTTAATCGCAAACAAGATGTCAAGTACGATTGCGCTTTCAGTTCTTAGGGCACGATATGCTAATAAAGACCAAACAGGCCAGGACATTATGGACGAGCTTTGGAGGATGCCATTAGCACACACAAGAGTCAATGGGCTCCGACATGGGAACAAAAGAACCCGTTATCTGGGGGTGCTACATTTACTTCCATGAACCCTACAGAAAGAGTATGTGCTTGATGTCATTAACTCTACCTGAACCTTCTGACATCTTCTCTAGCTCACCTTACTCCGAACTCTCGTCCTCTGGACCCTTTCATCATCTGAGGTCGTCAAGGGACTCATCACTCAGTCATACAAGGGGAATCGCCACGAAGACGACGTAAATCAACCACGATCGGTACAGCCTTGGGGCTCGGATGGAGACAAGCGTCGATACTTTCTTATTGAAGGTCGGGATGATACTGCCTTTCGTGTGTACAGAGAGAGCAACCCTGCTGGGACGAACAGGACATGGTGGAGTGTGGCAGGTACAATTGAAGAGCTCAAAGCCCTTGCGGAAAAGCTACGGACAAAGGACGGTGGTCCTAAAGCGATGAAGTTAGCACAGAAGATGGAGCTTGCCATCCCCAGATTCGAAGCTGGTGAAGAGGTCAGTCATCGCATCACTCTGGCCATCTTGGCGCAAATAATGGTATCTATCTTGACGAGTACATGCTGACCACCGTCATAGAAACGCAAACGTCGCGAATATCGCCAGATACGTAAGGAACAATTCAAGCGACCGGAGCCTGGCTTTTCATTGTACGAAGGGCGCACCAGAGGCAAAAAGATGAAGTACACTTATTCAGACGATGAGGACGTCTTTAACACAGATTCAACAACAACCAGACGCTCAACCCGCAATACTGGAACTCATACTCCCATCGAGACTGGTCCTGTCACAACTGCCAGTGGCCGACAAATCAGAGCACCCACCCGTCTTAACCCTACAACCGGAAGCAGTGCCCCCGGGAGTGTACAGGGGGATACTCCTGACCTTGACAACGAAGATTCTGCTGAGCCCCGTGGACGAAGTCGGAGGGCAGCGGCTGCAAAGACCGGCTGGTCTGGGGCCAGCAATGGGTCACGGCATGCCACGACTGATTCTGAGGATGAAAGTGAAGCCGAATTTGGTGATGACGAGGAGGATGCTGACGAGCACGTACCGGAAGAGTCAGAGGATGAAGATGAATTTGATGAGGACGAGGCAATGGTGGAAGATGACCTGAACGACTCAAGCCGCAGCTTAGTCGTCAAGCTTTCAGTCACGCCGCCCAAACTAAAAACGGTCCTGGAGCCTGGTAAAACACAAACAACGGAATCGCCAATATCTAGCCTGAAAGCGGTCGTTGACGAGGCAAAACCAACCGATACTCCCATGGCCGACGCACCACTTGTTGAACATACCCCTACAAAGCCAGCCGCGACGGCTGTAATCAATGGGCATAGTCATACCCCTGGATCCGACGAGGATATCGCGGAAAAACAGAACTCAACTCCAGCTGCGTTACATGCGACCCCCTTGGCTTTTAGAGGGAGCCCGGAGAAATCACATGTGCAGCTTGCCCCGAGGCCATTTGGTATTGGGACGAACCAAGACTAGGTAGCTAGCAGTTCGTCGCCTGAAGGAAATATTTTTTGTGGGAGTTAAAGGATACCAAACAGGGCCTTGTTTTACGTGTGGCATAGAAATTACTACAGCTGGATGAATGGTATCATGGAAGGCTAGAATTGATAGGCACAGGAGGAAAACAAAGCACCATGTGCGGCTCTCAACGGATATGCTGATGGGATAGTCCGGCGAAAATAGTGGCATAAGCATACGTGCAATAACGTGGAGGCTTCCCATTGAACAGCATGGACCTTTGGAGTTTTGTAGTTGGGGTTCTCTTCCATATTGTTTGCTAAATTACAGGTTCTATTATGTCATGATTTCCATTGACTTACACTCGCTTCTTGTTCTCAGGTATAACCCAGTTGTTGACTCCCCACCACCATCTCCTAACTCGAGCACCTACTGTGTTTCCATGTAATCGTGCATTTCTATTCCAGTGTTGCCAGCCGCAGAGAAAAAGGTTGTATAGCAGGCCTTGAGTCAGGGGTAAGAAGACCTGGATAGAGTCAGCAACACAATAATAGGCAAAGGAATGAATGGAAACGAAGGCTACCCACCTGATCTCGTGCAGTAATCAAAGCGACCTTCCACCATGTATCAGCGTTGGCTATGCTCCGAAGGTAGCTCTGCTCGAAACGCAGGTCTGGTAAGGGTGGAAGATTATTCCTTGTAGGAGCGGGTCGAAGAACGCTGTATGGGATATCCTCTTCGTCATCGTCATCGTCAATGCCGTCGTCTCCTCTACTAAGAACCACAGGCTCCCGATCTGAAGATGCTGTGGCTGGGTTGATGTCGCGGGCTGGATCTGGGTGTCTATCGATGGATGCGGTTTGGAGAGTAGCCGCGACCTCTGTTGCGGCGGAATCCATGATGGGTATCAAGTCGATGTCGATCAGGTACAGGGTGTAAGGACTATTGGGCAAAGGCCGAGGTAGTGCTGCTGGATGCTCTTCAGCAAGATGATGGGTTTCTTCGGCTTGACGTGCTTGATATCACGGAGCTCTGCCGGGCGGTGGAGCTGGGAGAAGATGCGGGTGTGGGCGTGGTAGACAGGAAATTGTGGGGTAGAATAAAGGCCTTGTTGATGTAGAAGTTAATTCCGCTGGGAGAGATGTTGAGGTAGGCAGGTGGCGATTGCTTGGATTCAAGGACACAACGAGATGACATATGAGAGCATAGGACGCAAGTAAAAATTATTTCAATTAACCAAGTCTTTCACATTGAGCCAAAACATTGACATCTCATAGCTTGCCACACCATCTGGGTGCCTGGTGTATGTGTCCCCGGCCATGATTCACCTCAGCACATACTGTAGGCCAATCCTTCCCAGCAAAAGGTGGTGGTAACTCTGCCTACAGCCAAGCCACAGGGGCCATTGTCGGGTAAACACGAACGCCCCGTTGGGTGCACACGCCGTGGCGGTGCCCACTAAAAATCGAAGTCGGGTACCAATAATTACGTAGCTGTAGTGAAGAGGTGGAGCCTTTTCCCTCTCTTTCTCGAGGCCTTTTGCTGGATTCGCCCTGTACACTTTAGGTCGTTGTCTCTGCACAGAAGAAAAAAAATCTGGCTTTAACATCCAACTTTTTTTCTCTTATTTTTCTTGGGAGTTGCTGGTCTTGAAAACCCCAGAACTTGACCATCTATAAAGAAAGTCACCTCCTGCGAGGCCTGCCAGAAAAAAAAAGAATCATCTTGTAGAGTCTTCGATCACAGTTACCCAAGATGAGTGACGCCCAGGCGAACGAGGCCGAGAAGAACGTGAGTTTTGTCGAGAGTTTTCTCAAAGCCATAGCCCCTCCTCCTCTGCCTGGACTGCCCCGCGTTTTGCAGGAGTTGAATATCACCAAACAACAAAACTCCCTTTCTACACTTCGTTTTACGAGTTCATATATTAGAAATTGGCATGGCTGACGGAAATACATGAATTAGATTGAGATCTGGAAGGTTAAGAAGCTCATCAAGCGTCTTGAGGCCGCCAGAGGAAATGGAACCTCAATGATTTCCCTCATTATCCGTAGGTCATCCCCCTCATGGACAACTGTTGCCAGAGATCAATCACCAGCTAATATATGCATCTCTATAGCCCCCAAGGATCAGGTCTCTCGAGCCGCCAAGATGTTGGCTGAAGAATATGTACGAGGCTAATCAGAACGCCTGATGCCATCCAGGGCAACACTGACAACGGATACAGGGTACTGCCTCCAACATCAAGTCGCGTGTCAATCGACAGTCCGTCCTTTCCGCCATCACTTCGACCCAGCAGCGTCTCAAGCTGTACAACAAGGTCCCCCCGAACGGCCTGGTTGTTTACTGTGGTGAAATTTTGACCTCAGAAGGCAAGGAGCGAAAGGTCAACATCGATTTCGAGCCCTTCAAGCCCATTAACACCTCGCTGTACCTTTGCGACAACAAGTTCCACACCGAGGCTCTTGCTGAACTTCTCGACTCGGACCAGAAGTTTGGCTTCATCATCATGGATGGTAACGGTGCCCTGTTCGGTACTCTCAGCGGCAACACCCGAGAGGTCATCCACAAGTTCTCTGTCGATCTCCCCAAGAAGCACGGTCGTGGTGGTCAGTCCGCCCTTCGTTTCGCCCGTCTGCGAGAGGAGAAGCGTCACAATTACGTCCGAAAGGTTGCCGAGTTGGCTGTGCAGAACTTCATCACTGCTGACAAGGTCAACGTTGCTGGTCTCATCCTTGCCGGTTCTGCCGATTTCAAGAACGATCTTAACGGCTCCGACATGTTCGACAACCGTCTGCAGAGCAAGGTTATCAAGGTTGTTGATGTTTCTTACGGTGGTGAGAACGGTTTCAACCAGGCCATCGAGCTTTCCACCGAGACTCTCGGCAACGTCAAGTTCATCCAGGAGAAGAAGCTTATCGGAAAGTACTTTGAGGAGATTAGCCAGGACACCGGCAAGGTCTGCTACGGTATTGAGGATACCCTGAAGGCTCTGGAGCTTGGTGCTGTTGAGACCCTGATCGTGTTTGAGAACTTGGAGATCACCCGATGGGTCCTTAAGGACAGCGCGGGTACCGAGCACATCATTCACACGACTAAGCAGCAGGAGCAGGACCAGTCCAACCGGGATAGGTTCTTGGACAAGGAGACTGGTCAGGAGATGGACATTGTGTCTCAGGACTCATTCCTTGAATGGATTGCCGAGCACTACAGAGATTTCGGTACCACGCTCGAGTTCGTGTCTGACCGATCCACTGAAGGCAATCAGTTTGTCAAGGGTTTTGGTGGTATCGGCGGCATTCTCCGATACAAGGTCAACTTTGAGCAGCTCGCTGAGCTGAGTGACGACGACGATTACTACGACGGTAAGATTTGAATGAGTCATATCTGTATGAGGATGTACTGACAAGAAGAGCAGATTGACCAGTGGATCCCCTCGTCATCACCGAGGGCTCGACTCAAGTTCAACCGTCTATGCAAGACACCAGTGCCATGCGCCGCGAGGCGCCCAGGTCGACCGATGCCGCGCCGATGTCAACCGCTCAGAAGCGCCTGTTGGGAAGGGACAGTTTCGCGCCTTCTCAACCTCGTCACGAGGTGTCGCGACCCAGCCCGCTTCGCACTATGATGATGGCTTCTTGAGTCACAATCGGTGGGATCAAGGTGTGTATGCGTTAATGAATCAACGAGGCATGAAGCTTGTTTTGTTTTGTTTTGTTCTGACTCGTATCCTTCTTGCCTAGACCCAACCATTAAAATTGAAAGATCAAGACGGCGTGACGACTAGAAGGAGGGTTCATGTGGGCTACTAGAGGCGATGCTTTGGCTTGATGGACCTGTTGTCATGGGATTAGAGAGTCGCTATGCGTGTTGCCAGTATACTTGTCGTGTAGATGATAGCAAACGAGCCGCAACAGCGTAGCGAGTCGATAAAAATGCTAGTCGTTTTTTTATGGCCATTTTCATTTTGTCTTGAGATGAGTGTTGAGAGTGAGAGTGATGGCGAGCAGTCAGAATCAGAAATGAGAAGTGTGATGTTATTGTGTATTCGACGAATGGCTCTGAGTGAGCTACCTTTGACTTGCGTACAGCTCGTGTAAGTTACAAAAGACAATGGCATTGTTTCCGGCTGGCGTGCAGATAAGTGAGACATTACCTTTTTTATACATGCCTGTGCATAATTCGACATGACGGGTGTACCGGAATCAAGAGTCCAGGATTCGCGAGGACGAAAAACATGAGTTGAATATGCTCAGATTTATACAGATGCGAATTTTGTTGTAATCGGCGGTGAAGGGAGCATCTCTGTATATATATATGTACGATAAATATGAGAGATATGTAATGTAGTCCCCTATGAATAGGTGCATTATGTACCAATCAAGCAAAGAGGAAGAGCCGCGTATTGTTTAACACGCGTATCGATTTTTGATATCAGAGTTGGACTAGATACTGGCTGTGCAGCACCGAATGAATGGCATGGCATACCCCTGATGGAAGTTCTGGACCGCGCGTTTAGGCGATGCTCCGGTAATTTAGGTCATTGCTTAACTTTACTACTGGGTAGGGACCGTAGGGTACAGTAGCTGCTCTGGACGGTTGCGGGGAGTGAGTACTCGTCTGCCCGGTTGCGAACAATTTTTGGTTCGGAAGGGGTACTTGTAGGTATGTGTGTGGGGAATTTGCGGACGCCCCCCCTTCGCATGGGTGCGCTACGTCAACAGTTCAGAACAAGGGCCCTTGACTTTTTGGGACAGTTCGGAGGTGAGAAGGTAATAAACCTACCTGACGAAAGATTAGGAGATGGACAGATAGGTAGACAACCTCCCGTCTCACACAACAACATACCACTTTATCGATCTCTCTCACCACTTTTATCCTTCTACTCCTGCTGTCTCTCCTGCGTCGCAGCGGCTTCAGCTCTGTATCAAGCTAGAGCTCATGTCGAGCGCCAGGTAGTATTCGCCGCCCGCCATGCCTGATACACCAAGTTTAAAGATGGCTGCACCGAAGCAAGCACAAGCTGGCCGCGCCATCCCAGTCGGCCTCAACGAAGCCGCTCTCGACTCTCCAACGTTTCGTGTCACCGCCGCCAATTTCGGAGAGCAGGTTGATGCCATAGAGAGGTGGCTCAACAACTATGTATCGTCCACATCCAAGCTGCTACACGATATCCTCGCCCTGGAAGACACCATCAACACATACCTAGCCAAGACCGTACCTTCACCCACCGATAATGGCATCATCGACAATGATTACACATTTCTGGCTCTTAAGAGAGTCGGTGATGGCTGGCGGGAGTATTGGGTACAGCTTCTCAACACGATGAAGAAGATGGACGGGACAGTTGTCGACCCTGTTCGACAGTTCATCACTGGCGATTTGCGGAACTTCAAGGAGTGCAGGAGAGCTATGGAAAATGCGCAGAGAATATTTGACACGACCTTGGCACGGTATGTTAGTCAGTCCAAGACCAAGGAACCTTCTGCTCTTCGCGAGGACGCTTTCGCCGTCTTCGAATGCAGGAAGGCCTACCTCAAGGCGTCGATGGACTACTGCCAGCTTGCACCCCAGCTGCGCTTCAGTATGGACAAGTTGCTTGTCAAGATCTGCACAGAAAGGTGGAAGGAGATGAAGAGGTCACGGGAAGCTGTCAGCAATGCGACAAGGTGGAACCAAGAGATGGAGCGTATTCAGGGTTGGTCAAACGAGATGGCGGCTTCAGAGCTCGTCTTTAGACGAGAGCTCCAAGTTGCTCGTCGAGATATCGGAGAGACAGCTCTCGCAGGTTTCAGACCTTCCCGCGAACTGGAGGATTACAGTACTTCAACGGTTCCCTTTCTTGGTACTCGAGGCCCTATTGATCTGAGACCCAAGGATGGCGTTGCTGTCATATCAGAAAAGCAAGGATGGCTCTTTCTAAGAACCCTTGCTGGGAAGCCAGCTAGGCATACCTGGGTTAGAAGATGGTATTACTGCCGAGACGGCATTTTCGGCTGGCTGATCCCTGGACCACTGGGCGTCTTGCAAGGTGACGAGATTGGTGTTTTGCTCTGCAATGCAAAGCCTGCCGTCGGAGAGGACAGGCGCTTCTGCTTTGAGGTCAAGACCAAGAGTCAGACGATACTGCTGCAGGCTGAGACACAACGAGAACTCACCGAGTGGCTCGAGGTCTTCGAGGCTACCAAGAAGCGTGCGTTCGAGGCCAGCATGAACAGAAATAGCGGTTCTCTTCCTGGCGCCGTTGATCCTGCATTCTCGATCACACCTGCCAGTATCCCTGAGCTCTCTGCCAAAACACTGGATACGCAGGTCAGTCTACATGATGAATCTAGTCCGGCCTTTGATCGATCCAACACACTTCCTATCCCGCAATCTGAGGGAACGCTTAGTACGAGACAGAGCTTCGATGTTAATAACACCTTGACTCGACGCTCCATCACCGCCCTGGGCCGAGATCTAGCCAGAGAAGAAGGCGAGAGTGGCCGCGAACATGCTGCTAGGATTATTCAAAAGCTGGACCTTCATCGCAAGGCAACATTCGGCACTGCCGAAGGCAGCCAGAGCCCAGGATTGGCGCCGACTACTGGCATCGCTGGCATGATTTCCGCGAGCCAGAATGTTCTCCCCGGCTATCCAAGCAACCTAAACCTGAGCTCAAGACAGACGCCCAAGATGCTACCGCCCGTGGATACGCAAACTCAGAGCCTCGCCCCTCTCACCCTCGCAAAGCCGCCTACTGTGACGGGCTTGAGCCGAATCGCTGTAAATGCAATTGGGGAACAACAGCCTGTAGGTGCCAACAGGAAGCTTCCAGCATCAGTTGTTGCGAATTACTGGGGAAGCAGCCTATGGGGCGCTGTATATCAAGCTAAGCAGCCTCTCCTACCCAGATTAGAGGAAGATGATCCTATCGGCGTGGTTGTACCAGGGAGCACGCAGGCAAATCTCGTTGGCAGCGGCCAGCAAGGACAGGGCAGTGAGATCTTCCCTAAGAACTATCCCCCGGAACTCAGAGCACAGCACGCACAGTTCCGTCTGCTATTCCCCGACGCACCTCCGGAAGAGAAGCTTGTGTTGGTCTTCCGTGCGGCCTGGACCGGCTCTCCTGAGCGCGGGCCTGGAAAGCCGGACATGGCTGGCGATGGACGCATATACGTCACACCTGACAACATGTACTTCTACGGACAGCAGATAGGTCTTGTGACGGCCTACAGCATTAGCCTGGACATTATCACTGAGGTGACTGCGGCGCCAGGTAAAGACTGTGATTTCATCTTCCTACACCTAGGCGAAGATTCAAACGAAACGGGTTACACGAGAATCACAATCAAGGTCTTCTTGGACGATCTGGGCCTCCTTCATACTCGCCTCAATCTTTTGATCGACGATCTTCAAGCTGAGGAGCCAATGGATCTGGAGGGTATCATCACGGCGCTCATCAACGTCGAAAAGGAGGAGTACGAGCGGCCCAGCCCGAGCGTGGAAAGCTGGGAGGAAATCTCGATGAACACTCCTGTGGATAACGGAACCCCGACGGGACGTGCGTTGCGTCGACAGAGCTACTTTAACTCACACCAGCGGTCCTCGAAGGCAAGATCGAAGCAGCAGAAACTACACCTCCCAGCACGTCCTGTCATCTATGAGCCGGAAGGTATGAAGGAGGCGGCGGCCGAGCGTAACTTTGAGATTAGCGCAAAATCATGCTTCCACGTGCTGTTTGGCGACAAGAGCTTTGTGTTTCCCAAGCTCTACTTTGAGCGACGAGCTCGACAGATCGCACAGGGCCCCTGGGTGCTTGTCGACCAAGGCAGGATGAGACGTGAATTCCAGTTCCAGGTCGATTACAAGGACGTACTGGGTCGTTTGAAGACGGCAGACGTTAATGACTATCAAGTCATTGATGTGTTCAGCGACCACGTCACGTATGTAGTGACCCATGTCAAGACGGCTTGGCACCTACCTCATTCCAGTTGGTTCAAGGTGGTGACCAAGATCGTCATCACGCACGTTGCCAAGTCCAAGTGCAAGCTGGCCATCTACACAAAGGTTGACTGGTCTAAGCTACCAGCCCTATCAAAGAATCTGGTGGAGCGGCAAGCACTGCATGATGCCGCCAGCGATGCACAGGAGCTGGCGGAGATGACCACGGACCAGGTTCGTAAGCTAGGCCCTCGCAGCCGCACGAATAGGGCGATCCAGGTGTATGGGCAAATTGGCCAACAGACAGAGGTGGTTGTGTTTTCACCGGCGGCAACGGAGTCTACAAGGAAGCAGGCTATCACGCCTCGAACTCTAACCACCATGCTGTTTGAGACGCTGAGGTCTTTTGGCGAGAGCGCAGTATCTTCACTCATCATGTGGGCTATCGCAGGATTGCGCAAGCTGTTCAGCGTCATCACGGCTCAATGGCTGATTCTTGCACTGCTGGCCTTCAGCACACTAACCAATCTGTTCCTCACTTCCGCTGAAGTGTCGACGTGGTGGGGAGAGCGCAAAGCGGCAGGATTTATGCACAGCATTGGCATCCGACCTAACCCCATGATGAGCAAGGCTATCTACATGGCGGACCTCGACGAGGCATCGGGGGCTGGTAGGCAGCTGGACTTTCCACGTAACAGCACGTGCTTCTCGACGTTTAAGGAACTTCTGGATGCCACGGATATGGACACGCCGTGGGAAGACGCGGGTGCAATCTTATCGTCGCCTTCGAGTCGGAGCACGGCCCGGCGACTGAGACGAACACGGCAGCGATTGGGTTCTTACCGACATGATTTGCTGGTAGCGATGAGGGTCGTCAATACTGTCGAGCGCGAAATCCTCCAATCCGAATGGGAGAATTGGCTTGTGGACGAGAAGATGCTTTGCGACGAACTTGATCTCATGCTCGAGGCCAATGACAAGGGCATAAACAAGGATGGCAAGAAGCGTAGTGATAATAAGAAGCGAGACAAGAACTCACAGAAGGTAATGGAGCCGATATCGCCAAAGCGGCGGCAAGCGCTTGAGGCTTGGAGAGATACATACTGTGGAAGTTGTAAGAGCGACTACCAGTCAGTGGCTAAGGAGCGAAGACTATCAGCGGTATGACGGAACAGATGTAACTACTAGTAGCCAGTCTCCAATCCAGCTGTGGTATGTAGTATTATGCTAGGATAGGATATTTTGGGCCTTTCCAGTTTTTTTTTTTTTTTTTTGCAACCAGAATTCAGAGTAGGGGTGGAAAGGATTATGGGATTTACAGTGCCAAACCTGGCTCATTTCTTTTACTTTTCCCTCTTGCATCAACACAATCGAACGAGTGTACAAAACGCCCAAAAGATCAACCTTAGGATAATATACAAAGTTAATCAATTCGTCAATGTCTCCGTGAGTGTATCCTCATGGGGTTAGAGAGATCTACCTCATAACAAGTCGTGGTGTCACTGTTGAAGCTATTTTCAATAACCTATCTGCCGTGACGTCTGGTCAATTGTGGTCAATTGTGGTCAATTGCTTGTTGGTAGGTAGACTACCTAGTTGGCCAACATCAAGTCAAGCGAACGAACAAAGTTAGCCCAGCGCTAGACCACAAGCTAGACGAAAATAGGCGCCGTGCTTTCCGAGACTAGCGTAGCCTTACTCATGGTCAGCAATGAGGAAAATGAAGAAGCAAATTCTTGGCCCATGTCGTCGTATTATCATACTATCATAGTATCGTCGTTCTTTCCCCTAACTGATTTCCGCGTATGAGTGGATCAACTGCGCTTTGACTCCAACTTTCCCAATTTCACCCATTTCGATTCACTATCAAGACTTTTCTGGTTTCCCTCAAAGAAAATATCTCACTAGAAATCTCTACGCTCTACGGGCGTCATAGGCAATCGGGCATTGCTTGTTTTCCGACAAGGTGTCCAGGGGAGACAAAAAGTCACATGTGGCGTGCTATAAACATACCAGCAATAGGGCCTCCCCGGATCGCTCGGTGGGGGGGTCCTACCATTGAAGAAAATGGAAGACATCCCTCTTGCCTGGGAATGAAATGCCAGGTTGACGTCATCAGGGAAGGCCCCTCCAGTCGAAACAGATCAACTTCCAGGCAAGTTCGGGGACGGACAGGTTCTGGACCCGAACAAGGGCAGGATCGGACTGTTAAGTTGCAGCTGCAGCCTTTCATTTGTAAAGAAGGTTAGGTCACGATGTAACAAAAAAAAAAAAAGGAATAGAAACGAGGAATTATTACGGCATATTCCCCCAGGTTCCTTCCTTTCCTTACCTGTAGACCGCATCTGGTTCCTGTTCTTTATCCATCCCCCATGTCCACGTTTTGCTGATCCCCTTCCCCTTCCTCTTTTCCCTCCACCGATTCCACAACATCTCGTTAACTGTAATAAAGAAAAATTAATCGACCGCCGGTCTTCCCCCAAACCAGGATCTTGGCTACAATCACCTGCTACTTCACTCTGACGTCTTCACCTATTACACAATCGACGCCTCGGACTCACTAATACCTCTGCCTCTTTGAGGAACATTCATCCCGAGCCTGTTTATTAGTTCCGATTGACTCTTTACGATAAACCTTTACGATTTGCGATTTTGCTGTGATTGCGACTGCGACTGCGTGCCAGCTTGAATTATAGCATTGTGCCTTTGACGAACGTTACGGCCGACTACTGTTTATTATATCCAAATACACAATCGCCCAGCCTGCTACTTTTACCTACGAGCTTTACAATCATCAACTATGGGCGCCGACCATGAGCCCTTTGCCTCTATGGGGCCTGTCGAATGGCATCAAATCCCACAAGACAACCTCTCAGAATTCTTTGCCGATATCTTTTCCGAAACCCAGACAGTGATTGAGTCGATTCCTTCGCCTGCTGCTGCCAAGGCCAGCACCAGCACAGGACGTGCCCGAGCCAAAACAGAGTCAGCCGTTTCGCCCGGAGATATCAAGCGAGCACACTCCCAACGACAAAAGGCTGCTTCCATGAGCCAGTCTGAGGATCTACGTAAGGAGTGGAAGGAGGCAAAGGTGAATGCTAAGGACAATCCTCTTGGCATCAATGTCTATAAACTGAGTGCCAAGGACGGTCGTGGAACATGGTTCGCCCGTCGAAGCGTGCATGAAGGACTTTCCTTTGAAAACTGGAAGAAAGGCCTCGAGATTGAGTTCGCCGAAACAATGAAGGTCCAGGGTGCTCCCGGAAGCGGCAACATTCGAGGCATAGGAGCAGACAAGCTTGTTGAGGATATCAGCATAGAAGGAAGCGGCCATTTACAGGGTAAGTCATCAACCAGTCTTCTATTCGTTGTTTAATTTTTTTTTTTTTTTTCACCTTCATATCAGATTGTCAAGATGTCGTGGTTAACACAGTGCTGACAAATGCTGCCAACATTAGTCTTTCAGCTGTCAGCTCAGTTTCCTGGTCCGACAGCGCCTAGAGACTTTGTTACGCTACTACTCACCTCCGAGTCTTCCGTAAAAGCAGGTGATGGCAGCCGCCCTCTGAGACAGTTCATGATTGTCTCCAAACCATGCGAGCATCCTGAGTGTCCTCCAAGACAAGGCATCATTCGTGGCTACTATGAATCTGTCGAAGTAATTCGTGAAATCCCTGCGGATTTGTCTGCTAAGAGATCGTTGTCCTCGGCGGATCTGAGTCGGGACGAGAATAGACGAGCAAGTCATTTACCAGGAAGTGAAGAAAACGGCTCCTCTACCGACGATTTCCCTATTGCCATCGAGTGGCTCATGGTAACTCGCAGTGACCCCGGCGGCAGCGTTCCTCGTTTCCTCATTGAGAAGGGAACTCCACCCGGAATTGTCGGTGATGCTGTGAAGTTTCTAAACTGGCTCACCGCCAAAGCCAACAAGGGCTTTCCTGAGACAGATGATATTGAAGAGACCAAGAACACGGAGATGCCGATAGTTGATAAGAGCAAATCACCACCTATCCCGAACGCACCAACCACCAACGTTGATGCTCTTCAGCCTCAGCCGAGTCAACAGAATGACTCTGTAACCAACAGCAATGGCCTCTATGGTATAATTGCTGGCGCCTTAGGCTCGGTTAGCTCTTACGTCGCACCCAATCTTTATAAACAATGGCAGAGCTTTTCAGATCCTGGTGCAACGACAGATGACAGTGTGTCCGACAACCAACTTGCCAAGGAGCGTAGAGACGAGGTCGACAGCGATTCCTCCTCCGTGCGAAGCTTTGCCTCTGCCCTTGAACAGAGCATTACTGAGGACAAATCGCCCGGCAGCATCACAGAAAGCATCTCTGAAGGGTCCCGCTCCGTGCGTGCGAATACTCTCAACGACAAAGAACTCAAGAAGCTTGAGGAGAAGCGCCGAAAACTTGATGAAAAGGTCGCCAAGTTGAACGAGCGTCGGCAGAACAAGCTCGAGAGTGACAAGGACAAGGATACGGCCACGGTTGCCAAGCTAAGAGAGAAGCACGAGCGTGAAATTGCAAAGCAGGAAGAAAAGTATCGACGCGAGGTGCGCAAACTGGAGGAGAAGCGTGAGGCTGAACGACGAAAGGCGGAGGAGCGACGACGCAAAATTGCGGAACGTGAGGAGAAGAGCAACTTGACTCTTGAGCTCGAAAAGGTTCGGGCGGAGCGCAACATCGCCCAGCGGCAGGTTGAGATTCTCGAAGCTCAGGTTGGTGAGCTGCAAGCTCAGAATACTCTTTTAGTCCGCAAGATGGGTGATGCAGGTTTACTAGCCAAGCCCGAGTCGAACCCTCCTTCAATCAAGGGACAGTCGAGGTCGTTGTCTGCACAAGTGACCTCGACTTGAGATGGGACAATAAGTCGGGGAGGAACTTTGAATCGAATTCTTGTATAGCGAGCTTACATACACAGAGCTTACTGCGAGGCGTTGGAGGCGAGTAGTCAGTTTGAATACACTCATAGCATATAGTAACATGAGAATCATTATCTTTCTATTTTTGTACGATTGGTTTTTACTTTGTTTGTACTGCTTTGTCTATGCTTGTGTCGCATTTCGAAGTGGTTGCAGTAAAAGCCCTGAAAGATGGTTCTCCCCATTCAACACAACAGTATTTATTTCGCTCATGTTCTTGCGCTGTTCAGCTTCAGGATGGCTTCTAGAAAGGAAGGCCGAAGACTGAACGACGCGTGACAGGATAGCAAATACATCAGGCTTGGAAGCGTAACCCAATGGTCCGTCCTCCTCGGCGGCGAGATTCTGCAGGGCGGTCAGGCCCGAGAGAGTCCAGGATGTGAGGGTCTGGAGAGCGACATCGTTGATATCCCATGTCAGACTCTCAGCAACAGAAACCCATCGGCGCGTCTCCCTGAGCTCGTCAACGAAGAGGTTCTGCTCCTCGATTACAAAAAGGGAGTCGTCGAACTTGAGCGCCTCCTTGAGTTGCTCTTTCACACCGGTTTGTGCTTCAGCTGAACAAGGAAAGCTTGTATCTCCCATGATACGATGGACGACAATCTGACGAAACGTGGGGTCATTGCCGAAATGCTGTGCGAGCCAGGCAGGAAGACGTTTTGCAGCTTCGATGGGGACAACGGCTTGGTTGAGGATACTCTTGATGGCAATGGAACCTGTATCGCGGATGTCGTCGTCATCATCGTTGAGGGAATCGTACAGGGCGAGGAGGGCGGGGAGGTATTCTCGGCTGGTCAGGGGGTTGGTGGTGTACGTGAAGAATGACGAGAGGGACTCTGCTGCAGCGAGACGTGTGTCGAAATCCTAGGTTGAGCATATCAATATGGTACATGTACTATGGGGATTCGAGGGTAGGTTACTTACCTTGTCTTCGAGCCCGGCATCGGCCATCATGTGTCCCCAGTTTTGGATGCTAGTTGTCGTGGCTTGTTCCGATCGTTGGAGAATAAGAATGATGCACCCACTAAGTCTCATTGCGGCGTTGGCGAGAGCTGGGTTCAGCAGGCTGGAGGGTAAACTCGTCCAGACTTGAGATAGTAGAGAAGGCGAGAGGTCCTTGGCGTTGTTTGTATTCAGGAGCTGGTCCAAGACTGTAGTGAGATTCTCCAGAGCGACGACCCGGGGTTCAGCTGGGCCGATGGTTAGGCAGACTTCAATGTAAAGATTGCAGAACCCGACGAGGATTTCTGGTGAGGTCCTTGTAACATCCCACAGCTCGGGGATGGCTTCGAGGCCGACGACGAGACTGTTGACGCCGAGCTTCTTCTGCAGGAGGATACTGCGAAGCTCATCAGCAGGGTTCTTAGACTCGGCTGTTGAGTAAACCTGATGGATGACACGTTGGGCTCTCAGCAATGCGCTCTCTTCTTCGGTAAATGAAGGGATTGCAAAATCTAATCGGCCGGTTGTTTCGGGTTTGACAAGTTTGCGGACCAGATTGACGACTTCGAGGTACGCGGCGGGGATTTCCGGAGAGGCAAATGACTGGATTGAGCGCCAGTACTCGCTGAGAAACCCTACCAGTTTGGGGATGTCGCCTAACTCATTGTCAGTATAGTTTTATTGAGGGTGCCCGATATTGGACCTACGGTAAAGACACTCAGGCATGACATCGTGGAGTCTCTCAACAACATATCTCAAAGTCAGCAGAACACCATGAGCATGATTCTGCGGGTTACCAATCTGCGAGCGAACGGACTCAGCTGCCAAGCTGGTAATGGCATCGAGCCATGAATCATGCAAGAGGCAAGAGCAAAGTGTTCTGGCAGCAATTTCACGGACGTGCCAAACAGGACTGGCAAGATATTTGGCGATATGACCTTGGAGTTCGTCGCGGAGAAGCTCGGGGGGTCCGGCTCTTCGGATGATGTCGAGAGCTGGGAAGACTGATTCGGCGGCAGCGGAGCTGGTTGCAGAAGGGGCCATCATCTGGTGACCAGACTTGAGGAGGTTAAGAAGAACGTTAGGCAGCGAGGGATAGCGGTGATAAGCGATTCGGTTAGCTCTACCATCCCATCCGGCTTCCATAGTAATCTTGCTCTCGTGTGAGCCAAACAGGCAATCGATGAGGCTTCTAAGGAGAATCAAGCCGCAGTTTCGAATAGCCCAGAGTTCCGACTTGAGACCATTGGCGGCCAACTCGACACACTGAGGGAGGTACTTCTCTGAGTTGATACCGATGGAAGCAAGGTATGAGCTCTTGAAGATCTCCTTCAGGCAGTTGTAAGCGTGCACCTGCGGCAGATTGGTCTCATCCGTCTCTGTGATACGGGCTTCCTGGCCGGCGACCTCCATGAGACGAGCCATGACTTGATCGAAGGAAGGGCTCGAAGCGTTAGCGGAGAGGACGCCAGTCATCATGGCGGGGATACCAGCAGATCGGCGAGTGGTAGATACTTGAGCAAAAATGGCGTCCATCGTACCCTGAACGGAGGTTAGCAGGATGAGCGAACAGGGGCTGTACTATACTTGGAGTTAGACACTTACATCATACCAGCGTTCGAGCAACGTAGGGCCAGTCTCAGTGCTTCCGTCTAAATGCTTGACCAGTTGACAACAGGTTGAGAAAGTGAGGGCCACGGTTGTGAAAGCACCGCGATGTCTCAAACTCGAAAGCTGTGTGAAGGAGAGATTTCCGACCCTTTCATAGATATCCCGAGAAGGGTAGATTCTTCCTTTCTTGGATCGCTGCTTGATGGAAAGAATAATCACACGCATAAGATTGCTTGCCTCATGGATGGATCGGAAGCTATAGCTCAGAACATCTTTGGTGTCCAGCCCATCTACCTCTTCGAGATCTTGTGGTAGATGGCCTTCTGGGGAGTCATCGCAGAGAATGCCACGCACCGCCATCCAGACTCGCTCGCAGCAGCTTACTAGGGTTTTCTGGAGGTTTTGAACTGAATGGAGCTCATCTTCAGAAAAGGTGAGTTCGGATACAACTTGCCAGGTGTAGCATAAGGAGGCAAAGTCACCGTGTAAAGGTGCTTCTAGTACTGCACGTCCTAGGTCTTTCTCCGCGACTTCTAGCTTGTCCTCCATGTCTTTGATCAGCCTGGATAGAAGCGACACACGCTGCTGTTCGTCCTTTGAAAATCGATACAGGAGCTGACAAGCCCTGGCCACACCATCAGAGTGATCTGCTCTAGCCGTGCGGGATGCGAGCTCCTTTGTTCTCTTAAGAAGCTCAGCAAGCTCTTCAGACGGGTTAGCCGCATCACCGGTGGCAACTAGAGCAAGTCTTCTATAACGCTCATCTGAGAACATGTTCTTCAACACAGTAGCAGAGAGTTGACGAACGTCGTCAAAAGGGTCCATGATGAGATCGGACAGGGCCCGTAACCAGCTGCCGTCAAAGAGGTCATAGAAGAGGGTTTGATCGTCAGCTGTCTCCCAGGTTTTGGTCTTTTCTCCTTCCATGCGAAGGATAAATGTGACAGCTTTTAGAGAAGCAATGTGTCGCTGATACGAAGCTGTGGGTGTCAGTTCACCGCAGAGAAACCCTATGTACCATGACAGGAATTTCTCATGGTAGCCCAAACAGTGCACGAGCTGAACCTCGGGTAGCGAGATGAGATTTGTCCTGTAAAGGATAGGTTTTGCCTCTACAGCATCCCCCTGTGCCTCGGTTGTCTTCCTCGCAGCAGCGCGTGGTATGCTTCGCTTCAACACAAATATGGCACCCCTGACTCTCTTGAACATGTCGCGCACCTTGCTCGCCACGTCATTTCTGAATTTGGCATCAGAGTCCGCAAAGTATGTTTCCAAGTGTCTGCGCAACAAGTCCAGGGCAGTGGAGGAGTATGGTCTTGTTGTTGAAGGAGAGCTGATGAGGAGAGAGAGCGCAAGAGATCGGACTTCATGGGATGAGTGAGCCAAGACACTCTCCAGAACCTTTTCATGTAGAATGATTGAAGACCCGTCACTGCTTGACTTGTCCTCGCCGAGAGCTGCAAGGCGGTGTTAGTTACTGTTTGAAACCAAACCTGATTAGTGAGTGATCTTACCTGGTTCCTCCACCAAACCGACCTTTTTGCCCGTCTCCAGAACCGCGAGCTGTAACAAAGCTGGGAGATTGACATCAGCGCCGGAGCTCGCCTCGACAGCCTCGGTGTCGTTCATGCGCTTGAGGAAATCCAACGCTTCGTTCTTGTCTGCCTTGAACAGGGGTAGAAAGACATAGTTCTTGATAGACTCAAGAATGGATGGTTCAGCAGCCAAAGCCTTGAGAAGCCAGGAATGCCACAGCTCGACAGTCATTTGATCGGCTGACTTGTCTTTGTTCTGTTGCCGGAGGGCAAGGTATAGAGTAACGATGAATTTTCCGGCAGTTGGGCACACGAAATGGAGTCTCATCCATAGAAACAGCTCAGCGAAGAAAGAACCCCAAATCTCAATGGGATCTGTTTTGACATCCTTCTTCTGCAAGGTAACGTAGGCTGTTAGAATCTCCTCCAGATTGACGACGTTTTTGAGTAGGAGATGATCAAGAGCTTTGATGGCAGACTTGGCCAGGGGTTTGGTTGACCTTCCCGTGATGATGGACACCAGCGTAGCAAGCATGCCACCCTTGGTATCCTGAGCAGATTGCTGGTCCGGATTTCTCTTGATGAGCTGAGGTAGCAGATCTAGAACCAGTTTCATGGATCGATGGTTATCCGACTCATTCCACTCAACGTAAAAGTTGAACATTCTGAGAGTGACATCTTTGGAGAAGGCCCATGACCGAAGCTCCTGAACCTGCGATTTTGAAGACTGCTCAACGAAACCACAGAGCTTCACACACGAGTTTCCTGACGATGATCTAGGTTGGGCAGCATTCTCGAGGAGCCTTGAAAAGATTGACTCGGCCCAGCTGTAACAACGATTTCATTTCTTAGAATACATATATAACATAACATAGAAGCATGGATGCTGGGGGACACTGAAGTGCGCACCTTGACCGGCTCTCACTCGGTTGCTCCTCAACCCATGTGGAAATATGGTTGGAGTTGGCGATCAACTCGTCAATCTGATGGGTTTTATTGTCCATGTTGGTGAGAATTTACATAGAGCGATCCTGGGCATGAGCAGGGGGCTCGAAACGTGGGAAGTCCAGATCTCAAGATGGAAAGAGAATAACAAATTGATCTGAGAGAAATGAAGGACACCCAGAGAGAGTCGCCGCTTCTGCCTCTTGGACCTCTTCCCCTGATATCAACTTTTTTGTCGTCAAGTTGATCAATTTTATCGGCCTGTCCAGGGTACCTATCCCAAGGACCCTTCCCACCGCTAACATTGATACCTACCAAACACTTGCAAAGCGTATACCCATTATCACGTGCATAGTCCCGTGAGAAAATTTTGCCCTGTGCACAAGCACACGACCCCACCAATGGCGCTACCCGAGATCCCACACTAGCCTGAATTCCAGATTTCCTTCCGAAATTCTCTGAACGCCCCTCTCTCTCTTCTTCTCTTCGATCCTCAACCCATTACGTCCTGACCACCATTAGATCATCTATTGGGAGACTGCCAAAATGTCGAAGATCACAGTCGGTACGATAAATCAACAACAAGACTTGAGGCTTTTGGCGACGTACTGACACAGCATGCTACAGCTAATGTCCGGACGCAAGTCGCCGAGCTCTTGGAGTACTCCAACGAGACCAAGAAGCGAAACTTCCTCGAGACCGTTGAGCTTCAGATCGGCCTGAAGAACTATGACCCTCAGCGTGACAAGCGTTTCTCCGGCACCATCAAGCTGCCTTCGGTCCCCCGCCCCAACATGGCCATCTGGTACGAGCAGCGCGAACGATTGACAAGGAGGCAAGAGTTGTACTGACATGTTTTGAAACAGCATTCTCGGTGACCAGCACGATATCGACCGTGCCAAGCACGGTGGTGTCGACGCCATGTCCGCCGACGATCTCAAGAAGCTCAACAAGAACAAGAAGCTGATCAAGAAGCTCGCCCGCAAGTACGATGCCTTCATCGCCTCCGAGGCTCTGATCAAGCAGATCCCCCGTCTCTTGGGTCCTGGTCTCTCCAAGGCCGGCAAGTTCCCCACCCCCGTCTCCCACGCCGACGACCTCAGCGGCAAGATCACCGAGGTCAAGTCCACCATCAAGTTCCAGCTCAAGAAGGTTCTCTGCATGGGTGTCGCCGTCGGCAACGTCGAGATGGAGCAGGAGCAGCTGATCGCCAACGTCATGCTGGCCATCAACTACCTCGTCTCCCTTCTCAAGAAGGGCTGGCAGAACGTCGGTAGCCTTACCATCAAGGCTACCATGTCTCCTCCCAAGCGTCTGTACTAAGTGTTCTTATCGTTTGGTTGGAAATCTGCCTGAGATGAGTTTTGGCAAAATGTGATGCGCTGGAATGCGCGTTCCAAGCTTAGATTAGGATGGGCAGATGATCAAATGAGAACGTTTAGACAATATGATGAACTAGTGATGGTGATATGCATAATCCTCATGAATCATTGCTTCAGCTACCAGCCAGGCACAAAGCCCATTTAATCCAAAAGACAGCTCATAAAAAACAAGAATGTACACAATAGGACTTAAAGGGCTACACAGACACAAAGTCCAGGAGGAATCACCATCAGGTAGTCGAAATAGGTTGAATTTCATCTCTGAGATGTGGTATAGGTCATTATCTCCACGTATTGTGTTCATGGGTGTCGAAAACAAAGAAGAAAAAAAAGTGAAAGCAAATAGAGACAATAAATCAGACCAATGCCCTCTTTTACGGGCAACTTTTCGTAACCCTCCAAGCGACAAGCCCTCTTCGCCCTACGACTCTTGCCAGAGTATTCCAAACGCCGTCGTCACCAAAGTCCAAATCGTCCAGATTCAAGTGTTTCCTGTAACGCCAAACCTCTCTAAATCGCAGCCCCTCCAGCCCCTTATTTGGTAGGTAGGGGTCGAGCCACGTCGCTGAAGCGGGGGCTAGTAGGTATGTTCCGTTCTTCTCCTTTAGATACTCTTGGTTGCGTCTGTCGGCGGGGGTATCGCATGTTGCAACCTGGGACAGCTGCTCGAGGAGAAGCTCCCCATCCAAGCCCATTACGTCCCTTGTCTCAAGGACCTCATTCTTTCCATTAAGAAGCCAAATGGGCGGTGTGTAGGTCTTCCACCAGATTGCATGAGTCGCGTCTGGCTGTTGGCTCAAAAAGACCTGCCCTGGTACAACCCCTCCTTGATGATACGTGCCCATCAGTACACCCATGAAGAGGTTGAAAATGATCCATGCTGCAATCCATAATCGGAAAATGGTTTGGTTTTTAGGCAGGTGGAACGAAGAGAGGAAGAGAGGCACCGTTGGTAACAGAAACCTTGCTTCCTGATGCTGAAATGCTGAAAGCGCGACAAGCCCAGATAGTGCTGAGTATAATCTGATGGAGAGCTTGGGCCTAAAAATAAGTAGCGCCGTAGCTGGGCCCAAGAGTAACGGCAAGTTTGCGACAAGGTGCTGGTAATAGGGGTGCAGACCATGCAGCGCCAGGTTCTCCGTCGCGGAGTTGTAACGGAAGTTGTTGAGTGGTGTTATCACTGGCTTGTTGTATAAGTCGGACCATGTGACTGGGTCAGGTAGATAGAAGGATGTGTCAAGCGCGATGGCGAGGACTGTTGTCGCAGCCGCTGCCAGAACCAAGACTACAAAAGATGCGGGCCTACGTCAAAGAGTGTTAGCCAAAGCCTCTCCCGCTCCCGCGGTATGCGCACAACGGAGTGCGGACAACGGACTACGGACAACAAAAGGTTGTTCAAATTGTGACTGACCTCTTCCAAAAGACAGGGATTAACTGAAGCCCAGGGATGGCAATAAAAGCAGGAAAGGTGATTCTGTTAAAGACTCCAAACACACTGACTACTCCAAGTACAGTGGCAGATAGAACACATGATCGTTGCTGTGTGTGCCCACCACGTCAGCTGGTTTTCCACGAATGATGGGGGTTTGTCAAGGAACGAACCCGCAGGTCAGCAAGACGCTGAATCAAGACCAAACTCCATGCGACAACAAGTGTTTCCACCGAGTTAGAAAATGTGTGAGTTTGGTAAGTCCAAGTTACGTAGGAGGATGCGACAAGTAGAACTGCGACTTTGCGATGCCTGGGCGATTGAATAAGCTCATGAAGCGCCCAGTCCTCAAGCACGAAGCTGATGAGGAACATGAGAACGCGCAACGTCCAAAAGACTGCGATCGGAGGCATCTCTCCATCTTTCCCATTGCCGACCCATAACCATCGTAATAGGAGCATAGGGAGACCATAGACTGGCCATAACGGAAACACACTTCGTATAGGATTATCGCTTGTGAATTCCCATGTGTGACGAACTGGGTAGCTGAAGATCTGGCCTATTGAGTGTTACACAGATTAGCGACCAAAATAAGCTGGAAGAAAAAGAGGCCAAGTGCATTATCGCCTGGCCTCCGGTTTGTTTTACGACAGGCAAGATCGGCAGAGGTTGTGATATGCCACCAAATATTGTTCTGAAGCAACAGACTAAAGGAGATAAAGTTGAGGAAACACTACGCACCAGCTACAACTTCGGGTCCTTGAAAGTTCTCGTCTGGATGTAGATAGCTGGGAGACAGGGCAAACCACAACCTGATGAGGATGAGAGTCAGGTAGATGCGCCGCCACATGGTTCGTCAATCTAATGGGAAATTGTCCGTGGAGCAGGCATGAGCTTGGAAGCAAATGGGGAATATGCGATCTGGTGTTGGGTAGCTTAGGCTGTGTTCGTCGCACGCGCAAAGTTAGGTACCAAGGAACAGATTTCGGTGCAAGGAATCGGTTGTTTTCGCAGATGGGATATGATCAGTCTAAAGTTGCGCCCTGGGAAACTTGATGTAGCCTTTTTGTGTTTGTATACAGCTCTAGGCGCTCGTAATCGTTGGTAAGCGTTCGAGAAGGGGTTTCGCTAGCGAGTTTGAATTATAGGTTGCTTGTTGTTTGCGACAATGTACTTTCGAAGACCAAACACAGACAACAGATGTAAAAGAAAGGAGAAAGTAGACGGAGGATGAACTGATTAATGACGAGTAAATCAACAAAGGCTTAGAACAAAAGCAACAGGTAGATTCGAATAACTCAAAATCGAGGATTAAAGAGAATAAAGAAGAAAAGGAAGCAAAAGGAAAGGAAGGACATGACAGGGAAGGGGTAGTGATGGGGTTAAAAAGCAAATGGAAGAGTTCCGTCACTGAGCATGAACGTGGAAGCTACGAGGAAGGGTTTTGGGGGGGAGGGAGTACACACCACACATCACCCCACTGCCGGATGCCGTGTGCAGCAAAAAAGGAAAGAAAAAAAAAATACAGGCAAGACGCACTCAACTAACACAGACACACACTCAAACACATGAGACAGGGATGGGTTGGGACACATCAAAAGCTTGACATTAACAGGGGGTGGCCAACTTTGGAACTGTTTTCTGACTTGATTCAAACAATGCAATGAATGTAATGTAATGGTGACCCCCGTTCTGGCCCTAGGGAGGGTTTTTGGGCCTTAGAATGTTAGATTGGCTAGACCCAGCTATGGAGAGGAAAAGAAACAACCCATGTTGATCAGCACGTTTTCTAGGGGTTGGTTGCCTCTAAAGCGATGAATGACACGGTACGTCCTAATTACAATGCAGGTATCGTGGCCAGCGGCAGACGGTCCCCGGGGGCCCGGGACGGACGGGGTCTAGTGGGAAGGAAGGTTGGCCACCTATTGGGCATTGAAATTCTGGAACTAGGAGGTTGAAAGATGTGGATTGGAAGGAGGAGCCACTAGAAGACCTGAAGCTCTCTGGAGCTTCTATTCTCCTCTCCCACTTTTTTTTTTCCTAGTAAGGTCTATGCTTGTGTCTGTGTCTGTGCTTGTTTACCTTTCCCGTCTTCCTTATGAATGTCCATGTACTGGACTGTGCGTCAAGTTTAATGGGAACGTCTAAAGGGGTAGATTTGAACAGGTAAGTTAGGTAGAGGTAGTAGACAGGGGATAAGGAAATAACATGACTGAAAACAGCCCTTTTTTTTTTCTCCGTGGATATAGAACCATGGATCTATTATTCCTTGATTTGTTAGTTCATCATGTCTTGACGTTGTTCATGTATTTTTTTGTTAATCAAAACCTCCACAGCAACCAACAGAGTTCCAACTAAAACATGCCATGTCCTGGGATGCTCAGAGTCTCTAACCAGGCATGAGAACGCTATATCGCACGTTGGGATTTCACAACACACACAACTGAAATCAACAACCACCTATCAACTGAACCATGCACGCACTACTTTGTTGATTAGCACACAAGCGAGAGCCATGCCCCTGTCTGCCAGACGAGAGCTGATGAGCTAGCCTCTTTACGGGAGAGAATCTCAGCTGGACGGAATGTGATAGGTCAGCCCTTTGGTGTTTCCATCCGGGAGATTCCCAGTACGGTGGTAATTTATGAGGTTACAGTTGGGGAAGAAGGATGAAGAAGTACTCTGTAGAAGAAAAAAAAAAAACAGGGGAAAAAGACGATGAAGGATTACCTTTCTATGACTCTTTTTCCTTTTTCCGTGGTACAAGTTAATTTCTTGCTAAGGGAATTACTTTGTAAGATTATATTTATTCTACAAACCCCCTCCCCCCTTGCCCATCCACTGTAACATGGCACGATGTAATCAATGGCATGTCTTTTTTTTTTCTTCTCTCTTTGTCCTTCTTGTCAGGATCCCCCATCACTTTCTTTTCTAATGCAATGCAGAATAAATCCATGGACTTTGTGGATCTTTGCTCGTCAACAAGGTCTTGCCGCCCACGTTATGCTTAGGCATGTCACACGATTCTGCTGCATGCAATTGTCCACCGCTTTTGTTTACAAGTCACTTGGATGACTTACCGATACCACGATTATGTGTGTGATTCGCAGCCGGGTGTCGAACTGTGTCCCCCGCGGAACTCGAAAACCGTTTAAAGAGTACATTAGCTGTGTGCGTTCTGATCCTGTAAATGGCTTGTCATGATGCATTACCCACGACAAGCCTTGGGGGTAAGCGTGTCGTCACCATACATACTGTTATAGAGACTATCTTACACATTCATCACCGCTACTGTTGGATGATTCCATCCCATCAATCGAATCACGTAGTACAGTCGGTCTGAGACTCGGTGTTGTGTTGCTTTCAGCTTCCGCGGGACTCGGCCGAACTCAACACCATGACCATGTTTGCATCCCTTCCCAACCAGGTAGAGTCGACAGGGGGAACAGAATTGATGTGTTTGTTATCTGGCTCAAAGACAACAGCATTCCCCTTTTCCCATTCAATAGAGAAGAGGAGGAGGATGGATGGACCCATACCAGTCTGAAGCTGAATCTACTGAGAGGACTACAGGGTTGGATTGGTAAGGACGAGATCATCTTCCCCAACGGAATAATCGATTACGATCGACGCCACAATGAGGAGGGACCAGAATAATAAGACCATTTGATATGAATCAAGATGAGTGAACGGGAAGTCAAACATCATTGTACTGTGAATCCATCCCCGCTGTAGGCATTTGTGGGCTGTTTGCAATTCGTATGGTCTTGGTCGTTATCGATCTAAGGGTTTCGGATAGAATATCGTCCAATCCCATTAAACGGCTTATCATGAGAGGGCTGAAGTGTCTCATCCACTGGCATTGGTGTTGATATTCATGTCCCGTTCCTGAATTTTTCGTTGAACGTGGATTATCAATATGAGACAAGATAAGGCCCAATGCGACTGGGTCTTCAGGAAACAGTTGTGCTTCTGTTAACAGACGTCTTGGATATTATCATCCAATGGGCTATGTAGTACCTACTGTACTATCATGCACACGCCGGTAGCTCAAGTGACAACTTCTGAAACGGGTTTCTGTAAATTTATCTACTTCCAGCGATATTTCGTCCTGCCTCGTCGGCTTTAAGTTAACGTTTCTCAGAAGCTCTTCGTATGGATAGAGCGCATCGAATAGCATAACATTGAGTAACAACATTCCTATTCCCATCTCGATTAGTAGTCTTGGTTCTGGACCGGACTGCGAGCCAGGATACCTTACAGTAGATGCCTAGTAAGCCGTGTAGTTTTTCACATCGTCTGGAAAGACTGTGTTGGGCATGGGATTTGCTTTTATACACGCATGCAAAATAGACAATTCTCAGCCTCAAGTCCACAATAAACTTGAATCTTGAAGAGAAACCCTTTAACTGAGATTTTGTTACAAGGTTTAACAAGGCAGCAACGGAGGCAGCAGTGAGATGCACCCACTAAAGTTCGGACAATGCTTCAAGTGATCAAAGAATCCTTAGTATAAATTTACGACCTATTCTTCTCAACTCGGTTTGCTGAATCAACTTTGATCATTGTCAACCTGAACTACTGCATTAAAAACAAGAACCAACACTAATACTACTGCTGCACTTCCTCTCTCCTTTCACGTCCTCCCGCTCAACCTCAGACCGTCGTCCGTTGCATCACCATTCCTTCTTCTGCAAACATCTCCTTCTCTGCCTGGGCGCTGATTCACAGCCCTGCAACCCTCAAGTACAGTCCCCTAATTGGCTGATCTCCGTCCCCTACCTTTCCTCTATTCCCTCTATTCAGGCGGCCTGTCTTGCCTAAACCCAACCCACTGAACACCCAGCAAGGCTCAAAAAAAGTCAAGTCAGCCCCGCGGATTCAGCCGACCCCGCAAGAGACTGCCTAAACTTCCTCCAACTTCCATCATCGCGCCCCGACTCATTCCAGCACTCCAAACCATCTATCTTCTTCCTCTGTGTTATTTCGATACAACACCAACATCGCCCAACAATCCGGCAAAACATTCTCCATCACATCAACGAACATGGCCGACACTACCTCTGCCCAGAAGGTCTGGCTGGCCTCCAACGACAACGCCACGATCGAAGTTGGTAAGCTTGTGCTAATGGCGTGCTTTAACCACGTCCCATCGCCCATTGTTCATTCTAACCGCTAACATTTTGGTAGATCGCGCCGTCGCTGAGCGTTCTATGCTCATCAAGAACATGCTCGAGGATATTGGTGATGATGGCATCCACCAGACGAACCCCATCCCCATCCCCAACGTACGTTACCATCGTTGCCACCTTCATCTACGAACCCACACACTAACCCCGTCGTACAGGTCAACGAGGCCGTCCTTCGCAAGGTTATCGAGTGGTGCGAGCATCACAAGAATGATCCCGCCCAGCCTCAGGATGAGGAGTCTGACGCTCGCAAGAAGACGAACGAGATCGAGGAGTGGGATCAGAAGTTCATGCAGGTCGATCAAGAGATGCTCTTCGAGATTATCCTCGTACGTTGAATCAAATCTTCTCGAGAAGGGTCCGACATGAGAACAAGGCTAACACTGCAATCAGGCATCAAACTACCTCGATATCAAGCCCCTTCTCGACGTTGGCTGCAAGACCGTTGCCAACATGATCAAGGGCAAGTCCCCCGAAGAAATCCGAAAGACCTTCAACATTACCAACGACTTCACCCCCGAAGAAGAGGAGCAGATTCGCCGCGAGAACGAATGGGCCGAGGATCGCTAAATGCTACGGTCACATAACTGCTTGTGACTCATCCGGTTGCTTCGACTAGTCCTGTCCTCTTCACAGGGCGAGGATGACGGAAAGTGTTCACGATGCTACATGCATGGCGTTGGTTGGGTTTTCTTACATGAAACTTTTTGGGTTTTTTTTCTTCCTCTGGGGGTTTGCTTGCATTAGCAGCATGTAGCGACGGACACAAGGTCGCAAGTGAAGCCTCGCTCGGCTCGAAACTCTTGCTCGAGACCATCATAGCTGTTCTTATAACATCATTTGTTGACCCAAAAGATCTGTTTTGTCCCATTATGACTTTTATGCAAGTACATTGATGAGCTAAATTCCAGAAGGCTATGAGGTTTGCGTGTCAACAGCTTAACGCATAATTGTCGAGTTTCAGATGGCATAGTGAGATATATAACTCGTCATACATACACTATTCACCACGAATATCCTCGGATCATTCTTTACCACACCATTACGTCGGAGAATATCATCCTTCGCCAGTTGCTATTACAACAAGTCGATGGAGATTCATACGTCACAACATCACACAAAGGCGGCGCTCAGGGCTGATACAACACATTCTGTGAAGCTCAGACTCCCGCGTTTATCATGTATTGAGGGCACATCCAAAGTTCTTTGCAATTCATTTCCCTTATGACCGTCCATGGCATGCAAGTTTAACCGCAAGAATCGAGGAAACCAGGCAGACCGGACCATCCCGTACGCTCATGATCCCTTTAACTCCCACCGGGGCATGCCAGTTCTTGTTCCTAATTTTTTCCTTCTTCCGTTTCGACAAAATAAAAACCAGTCCTTTCATTCATCTCATTTTTCTTCTCCCAATTTGTTCTTGTCTGTCCCCCCTTTCCATCACATTATCGGTGATACCATTGCATAAGGAAAGAAGTGGGGAAGTATAGAAGGTGAAGGTTTTGTCGGTGCGCTGGTTCCGAGGGGGACAAAGTGGGAGAATGGTTGACAAAGACGTGATTTAGATGCCGAGACGGGTCTTGCGCCAGTGCCTTCTCTTGGCGTTGTAGCTATGAGTTGCATGTTAGCCTATGTTGACTTGTTCATGTGTGATGATATTTGATTCCATATAGAAAGTGATCGATATATCGACGGGGAAGATAAACGCACCGGATCGTGTTGTCAGTTCGGAGACGAATCCACTGGGGCACAGGGCGGTTCTGCTTCTGGGCCTTGGCCAGCTTCTGCTTGGTACGGAAAGACTTGTGGCTCTGTGATGGAAGCGGACGGGTTAGTTATTACTTTGCAATAGTTTTACGTCGAGAGTCTCATATCTCTGTCCTCCAGGTACCCTCAACGTCATGCGCCCGCGGTCGATACGATATTCTTTCCATGGTCATCGAGATAAGAAAAAAATCCATTTCAATCCGGAAAAGAATACCGCATTGTCGACAAAACGAGCTCTTGACGTTGAAGAGTAGCTGGGCACAGAGATGGAAGCGATCCTGATGGTAATAGGGTCTGGCATACCGGCATCTTGATGGCGTTGATGGTCGAGTCGGTCGTTGGGTGGTGATCGAGTGTGCAAGAGTTGAGACGTCGAGGAATTTTGGCCCGCACCAGAAAAGGGTGTAAAAGCCCTAGGCGAGGAGGGAATTGTTGTGGGTGTGGCTGGTGAATGTGGGGGGATGGACACTGTGGCACCTGAGGAATTTTTGCCTGAGGCAAGATACAAACGTAACCACGTGCTGTCGGATGACTATCGGGAAGAATGGACGAGTGTGACCGGTCGACAAGGGTAGCGACAAAAATCAATGCTTCAGCGAGCTACAAGGGTCAATCTCAATTTTGGAAAACATGCTTGTCTCGATGAGAGGCCTCTTCATATAGAAAGATTTGACTGAGATTTTACTGCAAGAAATGTACTAGAGATGGACAATGAAAACAACTCATGGTTACTGACTGGTAGGTAGTCTTTCTTATTTAGATTAAGCACAGCAACACCGATTAAGATACTGATAATGCCATCAGAATGTAATGCCTCTGAGATCTACTGAACGCCAAAAACGATCTTGAACAACGTTGAACAAGCCTCATATGGTTAACGAGGCGCATTGTACTGGCATGTGCTAAATTTATCGCTGTAATCTCACTGTTGAGCTCAGTTCTTACATTGCGCTGAGATTGACGACTGCGCATAGCCCACTTTATTCTGTCCAGGCCCTTCCAGCCAGTACAGTATCGCCCTGTAAGGGTAAAGGGAAACAGGCAGGTCCCCTTTTTTTTCCCCTTCCCAAACAACATTAACGTTGGAGACAAGGAGAGAAGGAGTCTAAAGTGAAAAGGGGATACCTCCCGACATTACTAAGTTACTAATACTAATACCCCAAGTTAGCAGCCAAAAAGGCGAAGAAGCCAACTTTTGATCACAAGACACGCGAAACGATTCAACCAAGTAGCAAGCAAACTATTTCTTAACTCGCATCATCCGGGGATAAGTTGCTGTTTTTTTTTCTCTCTAATCTTTTTCTTTCTCTATTCTTTTCGACCGCTACGGCTTGTTCTGCGTACATAATCCTTCGGCCTCTCGATATCGAAACGTATACTTCAACTCTTATCCCTCCTTCGTGACCGTGAGCTTCTGATCTCAAGCGTACGCCGACAAGAATCGGCGAACAAAGGAGTCAGGTAATAGAACAAGGGGAATCCGAAGGGAGAAAAAAAAACCACACCGAGACATCATGGGTCAGGGAATGTCATGGCTGTCCAACTTGCTATGGGCAAAGAAGGAGATTAGAATATTGATCTTGGGTCTGGTACGATGACGTCTACAAAGTGGGATTCGCGGATGGAGTCGAACCATGCTGACGGGAATTGTTCGCGATACAGGATAACGCTGGAAAGACGACACTGCTCTACAGATTGAAGGTCGGCGAGGTCGTCACTACGATACCTACTATCGGTTTCAACGTCGAGTCCGTCACGTACAAGAACCTCAACTTTAACGTTTGGGTACGCTTATTCTCCCCTTTCCGTCCCTGTCCCTCCAATTTCACGACGTGACCGAGTCGCTTCTACACGCTCGGCGACCTAGACTAACAATCTATCTTTTACCTCTACAGGACCTCGGAGGCCAGACCAGCATCCGACCCTACTGGCGGTGCTACTACGCCAACACCGCCGCTGTCATCTTCGTCGTCGATTCCACCGATATCGAGCGCTTACAGACCGCATCTGAGGAACTCTCGGCCATGCTCAACGAGGAGGAGCTCAAGGACGCTGCTCTCCTCGTCTTTGCCAACAAGCAGGATCAGCCCGGTGCTAAGGGAGCAGGCGAGATCTCCGAGGCTCTCCGACTAGGTGAGCTGCGCGATCGTAACTGGAGCATCATGGCCTGTTCGGCGGTTGATGGAAGTGGTGTGAACGAAGGCATGGACTGGCTTGTGGTAAGCTTCTCTCCCTTGATCACCCCCATCCTTACCTCTCTTTGAGAGGCAAATTCTTCAACGAATAATCTGGGCATGCTAACAAGTGTCCTTTTTCTCAGCAAACCGTCTCACAAGACTAAACACGTTCATGTGACCTACGAAACAAACGCAACGATTCTTTTCCTTTCTTCCAGGCCTCGAATTCCATTTTTCCCGGCAAGTGTACCATCAGAAACGACATGAATGATAATTTCTTTCACAAAAACTCCCTCCCTTTGCTGTCGTTATCTGTGTTTTGTTTTCAACAGCAGACAGGTGGGAAGTGAAAGAAGATGGGCGAATGACCAGCAGGTTTCAAGATTACCCCAGGCAGCGTTGAACTTATTTTTCTCCATGAGGATGGGATCAAGAGTTCCGACACATTGAGGAGGTTGGGTGTGTTTGACTTGGTGTGAGAATAAAGCATAGTAAACATATTTATAATATCAACATGTCCCAGAGGCGAGCGTCTTCTGGTTCTACGATTCTTGTTCTTGAACACACCCGGATAGACTCGGTCATGACCTGGCGGTGAGTAGATGCGCTAAATTCCAGATTCCTTCGAGATGGCAACCTTCAAGGAAGAACCGAGAAGAAAGCGGTATTCTGTCTTATGGTAGATGGGATGCGATGTCGGTTGTGTGAGCTGCCTGGAGTCATCACCTCAGAACAAGGACGAGGAAGAACAGATATCACAAACAACCAATTCGTGTACTTAAAACTGAACCCAACGAAAATTGTAAGTATAACTACCTTTAAGCACTTTAAAGTGCAAAACTATAGATGAATCCATATCACAGGTAGACAGGCACTCATGGAGTCACAAAATATGGATAAAGAACTTGAGTTGAACAATGTGTATTTTTTTTTAGTGTACTTAGAATTAACTAATACTGCAACGACAAGTCAACGAGCAGGGACGCGTTGTATCAGAGCAGGCTTGTCCTTGTGCGAGGTCACCGCCACCAGGGCGTCTTGTGCCTCCCACACGCTACTATCCAGCATCTCATGCCACAGGACTCGATGTCCGGGAGTGTCAGTCTCACTGCACAGCAGATTGGCGACACCCGCTTGCGGCCTACCCTATTCACCCCGGACACAATCCAGCAGACCGAGCTACTCGAGTGTGTCATGAGCAAAAGGGGATCGTAGTGAGATGGGCTACAATCGCCCTAGCCTGTCCTTCCTGTCATATCTCTCGTACTCTATCCCCAGCACCTTGAAATGCTTAAATAACTGTGAGAATCATCAGTGCGGCTTGCTCCACGAACTGACCGCCTGTCTAGCAGGCATGTCAGCACAATGTTGCTGCCGCCATCAGATTAGACACAGCTTTCAAAATCCAAGGTACCAGGACGAAGGAGCACGGTCAGCGAGGACGTGTGGCTAGGGCGAATCGGCAAGGAGAAGAAGGGGCAGTCAACTCTGCACAGCAGAATGACATTACCCAGTCTTCCGAGGTTGATGTAAGTCACATCTTTCCTTTTCATGCCTCTCGAGCGATACGTCGACGCTCCAGGCATGGCCATGTTCCGTTGACAGCCAGTGTCGTGTCTCAGCAAGCATATTCCAGATATGCTTGTCTCAACAGCGGCGATTAAGTTGTATTGGTGGCGGCACCGAAATGAAAATACCATCCAAGTCCAGTTGGGAGGGCATCTTTCAAATCGGCCATCGTGTCGAATGAGCCCTTGTTCTTCTATCCGATAAGCTTTCGAGGAGGAGTCGTTCCGGCATCAAGCCAGAGAGTCGCGGTTCCATTCGTAAGTCGTATCAGGGTTGAATTAGTCGTAGTCATTCGTCATCGATTCGTAAAAGTCCATTATCGAAATCGTCGTGAAACGGAAACAAAGCCAGGAAAGGAAAGAAATGAGGGCACCGGGTTCCGCCCACAGCATCAGGGCGTGCTGCTATATGGGGTTCCTCCGGGCAGTCTCTTTACCGATTAATCAAGGAGTGCCGAAAAGAAAAGAAAGGTCCAGGGATATCGAAAATCCAGAGAAGATCTGTCTCAGCCTCCTCGGCTGAGCATCGTGCATTGCTGCGAGTTCCTCTTTTCTTATAAAACCAAAAGAGATGAAAAAGGAAAAGGAGCCAAGGAAAAAAACACAAGCCGTCTGTATCAGATCCCTGCCCGATTGTAAATGCATCCAAATACCCGCCCCGGGTCCAGCCATATGGTGTGGTGTAGATGGGGAGAAAACTGAGAAAATCCAAAGCTGAGTTGGAAAGAGTGTGCAACGACCGTTCGAGTATGTTTCCCGGAGAGGAATAAAAGACCAGATTCTCCGAAGCCCAAAACACAACGCTCGCTGTAGTGACAAAGGAAATTCAAAACAGAGAAGAACAAAAAAGAAAAAAAAAATGCGAAGAGGGATATTTGTAGCCTTGATCGAAACACCGTTCCAGATGCAAATGAAAATAAACGCCGTAATGCCCAATATGGATGATGGTTCTATGCCGCTGCGAAATTGATGGCCTCAACTTTTCTCCGGGAAACGAGGGTGGTGAATGTGTGCAGTATTAGCTCGAGGTCGTCACCACTGGATAGCTGTCCTGGGGCCCTGGTTGTCACATAATAGTTGCGTACTCCTGATATCGGTCCCAACCGAAGCCACCCATTCCGCCCATACTGCCCATACCGCTCATACCACCCATGCCTATGCTGACACCGCATTGCGCAGGGGCGAGCATGCTAGGCAAGGGCAGAGAGGGGATGGGAGCAGTCACTTGGGGTGAACTGTAGAAGAACCCAGCCGTTGACTGTGGCTGGGTGAAGGCAGGAGTGGGAGACAGGTCGTTCATGCTCATGGGAGCCCAGTAGGGACTGGTATTGGAGTCGACAGAAGACGTTACGCTGGGGCTTGAAGGCAAAACTCTCCAAGAGTCAATGGCAACAATGTTACTAGGAACAGTAGGTTGTGACCACATGCCGCTGGCAGAAGAGCTAGGAAGTAGCTGGGGTTGACGGACGACTTCGACGACGCGAGGGGGAGGGGGCAACAATGGCTTCATGAGATTCAATATCGAGTTCTTGACCTCTTCACTCTTGCCGCACAAGAGCTCACCAGCGCCCTCTTCCTCAAGACCCTCGAGGGCCGAGACATGGGTACGGAAAACAAACTTGTTGATGGCTTGAACAAAGTCCTCGTGAAGTTTCTTGCATTGCTGCTCCTTGTCTGACCAGTCGTATGTGTTGGCCTTGGCGTCGACACAGTGAACCTCTTTGTGGTACTCGACGAGGGATTCAATGGTATCTTTCGTGAGCTTGTAGCCAACCTCGTTACGCAAGACCATGTCGACATGAACGATGTAGGCCTCAACATGGACCAGTTCATAGTTCATGATGGCCTCGACAAGAGGGTTGTTGGGATCCTGCTTGAAGTCGGCCTCGGGTGTCTTGGGAAGCATAAGCGAAGTCAAGGTCCAGATGGCATTTGGTGATGATAACGTCTCGGTGAGGCATCGCTGGTGCTGAGGTACACTGTTGAGAGGACGCTTCACTCGGTTGATGCGCTTGAGTGTCTGAGTGAGCCAGGGTTCAACTTTGGAGCCGAGAACGACATTGACTGAAGATGCCCTAGGAGCAAAGGCAGCAGCTGACGCCGGTAGAAGTTGAACGGGCATTTTGACCAAGGTGAACACTAGACTGAACTGAAGTGAAGTGGAAGAGGCGTGCAGGGGTGGTAGCCGGGGGTTCAGTGTTCAGTGCGCGGAACACACAAAGCGAAGAACGGGGTATAAGAGGCGTGAGTTGCAGGCGGAGGACGGCGGGGGGGATATCGATCAAGACTATAAATGTAAAAAAAAGGAAACGGATGACGGAGCAGAGCAGGGATTCTAGGGTTATTGAATAAAGTATTGTCGTAGATGGGAAATCTCCTGCTAAGCTGCCGCAACCTGAGAAGGAAGAGAACGTAGGACGAATGCTCGTGAGGAGAGAAGAAAGGGAAAAGAGGAAGGGAAGAGGGTGGTGTGGGGAGATATAAGTGACTTTTCTGAGCTCAATTCAGTGGGTAGGTTGGTGACAAGAGTCAGAGAGTCAGAGTAAGAAGGGAGCAGCTAGACTATCGTCCGGGGGGCCTGCTGGGCTTGCTAGGCTAGAGCCGATGGTGTGTGGGTGTGGTGGGTAGGTACCTAGGTAGGTAGGTAGAGAGAGGTAGGCGAGTTAAAGTAGTGGTGAGGAAGTTTAGTGGGTGGTATTAGTGAAAAGTTCAGGCTTCAGATGCGTGCACTTGGGGTAGTATTTGCAGTGCAGGAATAGATGAGGGACTGATCCCCTCTCTGATACCACGCCGGTATTTTTGTAATCATCTCTTCGTAGTCCAGGGCCTTCACTCGTTTTTTTTTTCTGCTCCAGCGGATGGGCGGCCTACCGGTGCGGATGCCCTCTGGCGGGCTCTTGCGATGCTGCAGCAAGCGGTGGCCAACAGGCTGAGTCAACAATGCATGAGAACTATGGCTGCAAGCTGCAGGTCGAGAGGGGACACCCCCTGGGTACTACAATACCCAGGTTCGTTCTACGGGTCGCCTCCTGGGGTGTCGTCCTGTCTGTGCTGAAAGCGGCCATGGATTCTTGGTGAAAGGTCAGTGGTAAGATCTCGTGACCCTATGCATTTGCAACGGCATTGGCACTGGGGAGAAGCTGGTATCATGACAAGGGAAGGAAAGCCGGTGACGAAGATGGCGATAAGCTGCGCAAAGTAGAATGCTTCCCGTTGTTCCGCCCACCTTTTTTTTTTTTTTGTCGCATAATCAGTTCTAAAAATCTGCAACTTCCAGCTTCAATTTACACTACACCCTGCCGCCATTCTCAAGAAAAATCTGGAGGCGTCGAACATTGGGAATAGGTCTATCAGGTAATGTAGGGTG